>LOEQ01004711.1:39466-86917 GCA_001685075.1 Bramus lutescens | reverse complement strand
AATGCAGTAAGGAATGATGGTGGTCTAGCTGACCTCACTGACCCCAGGAATCTAGGAAGGAATGAATACTAAAGTACCAGGTATGAATTATTTCCTGTTGAGTGGACCTTAAGTCTAGTTAGAACACTGCTGGTTACTGCCAATACGTAAGCGTCATTTATTGAATCTTTACAGTTATCTTGCCATACCGTTCATGGTCACGGTATCTTTTAATTTTCATCTGTTACTACACAGTGGTATACACCTCCATGCGTTATGATTTAAGATTTTTCTATTTTAAGCTTTACTTAATATTAGAGTACAAATCATCCCTCCAAGGAAGAGCAGGTGTTAATTTTCTAGAATTCTCTCCTTTATATCTGTCTCCATGCCTATTCCTTACCCTTTCTCCACAGCCTATGCAGTTTCAAGTTTTTCCTTGTCTTTTGAAATATTTTCTTTTGGTGATGACTAAATCCCCATTTTGTCCTTTTTGATTTCTGTTTAATCCTCACTGCAAATCTAACCAGCTAAAAGTTACTAAACTAAAACATAATAAATTATCTTCTGACTGCTGTGTAAAACATGAAACAAGAAATTTAAAGGTAAAGTTGGAGCAGCCATGAAGCCCAGCAACTCTTAAATCTCTTCATAGAGACCTCCCTCTTATACTGTAAGATGTTGTCAGGTGTGGCTCCCTGGCTGAATTAGGTGAGAAAGACTGAGTTCAATCAATCACAAGTCTAGAAAAAACAAGAGTAGAGTTTAATGAGCTCTTCGGGAGGAAAATGTATTTTTTTTATATTGAGAGTCTACTTTTAGAATTTGCAAAACCCTTTGTACCACACAATAACACAGTCATTACTAGGATTTATTGGTTTTACATCGTCACCCTCCAACTCCATTTAAGCTATCTACTACTTAGTGAAGAAAACCAGACTGATCAGTGAATTCAAGGAATAACACTAACTTTTCTGAGGACTGAGTGGAGTCAAATCAGAGTGCACATGAGCTACTCCTATGGCCCTTCACCATGGAGCCTATTTCAAGCAGTTATCTGACACTTGGTCTGGGGTTCGCACAGCTGAGGATCCACTGGGCTAAGGCTCTCTCTCTCCACCTTTGTCATCTCTATAGGGTAATTGCATGGGGAAGACATAACCTTTGCCTCTTTGAGAAGCACCAGGATAGACTGGAAGAAGTTGCTTCATGTTTGCAAACTATGCTGCGAAATGGGCAACACTAGTTTCAGCTTGTTTGATTACTCGGTGCAGTCACAAAGCAGGGCTGTCTCAGGGAGAGGTTTCAGTCTCCCCTTCTTTAATTAAAAGTTGTTTTTCTTTAGTTTCTTGAGAATTTCATATATAAGTACTGAGTTTACATCTCTTTCCTTCCCGCTCCAACTCCTTGTGTCCCCCATTCTCTCTGAAATTCATCATTTCATGTTCTTTAATTATTTTGTAATATATATACACTTATATAAATATGTAATCATTTATTGGATTGGATACACTTAGTATTGTTTATACATGTGTTTAGGACTGACTATGCCAGGATAGTGACAGGTACTCTCATTGTTTAGATATTGTTTATGCAACCATATTGTTAAGATTTCATGGGTGGAGTATTCCTGTCACATATAAAAGATACTATCTCAAAACAGACATTCAGTTTCTCTGGCTCTTACAATTTTTCTTCCTCTTCTTACCTGAGCCTTAGGTTTTTGGTTTTATTATAGACGTATCTGCTGAGGCTGGGAACTCCATAGTCAATTGTTCTTCACATTTTGATCAGTTGTGGATTTCCTTAACGGTCTCCACCTTATTAAAAAAAAAAAAAAGGTTCTTTGATTACTAAGAGGTATACTGATGAGGAAAAGCTACTGTAGAAATTGTACATCTGGAGAAGAATGGTCTGGGAATGCAGAGATGGCATGGGTGATTTATTGTATAGATGCTACTTCTTAATTAGGAAAGTATCAATTAAACTGTCTGTGGAAATTATCACAATCCTTGGAGAGAAGCTTTGGTTCACTTTTCTCTCAAGGAGATGGATGTTTTATAAAGTTGACTGTTGATATTTTACCTATAAGACTGAACAGTAAATACTGTTAATTTTCTCTGATTTCTATCTACGTAATAGATCATTATAGACCATTAGAAATTGTGAGTTTAAATTAATTATTTGTAAAAATATCCCATATATAATAAAACAATCAGAGTGCCCAATTATTTAATAACGGAACACACTATTGGAACAGATAACGATGTATATATGATTGTATGCATGGACTAAAATGTACAGAGGGAAAATTATAATCTATAACATTTATCTCTAGGTTATGGACTTATGAGCTATTTGTTTCCTGTATTCCAAACTCTCTAGAAAGAGATGCATGTTAAGGAAGAAATGAAGAAGAGAGGCACATAAGTAACTTTTATGAGGTTTCAGCTTCAATAATTACTCTTTACACTTGGAGTTTGATGCTAGTCCTAGGTTGTAACCCAAACCTTTCCTTTCAGTGATCTGATTTCTTCCTACATGAATCAGAATCACTTTTGCCCTAGGGAATGACTCTTACTGCATGCACCTCATTAGTCTATCCTTATATTTTAAAGTCTACTGTCATGTCAACACACACACCACTAAGAACCCCCTATGTGGGTCTGCATTGTATGTATTATCTGTCTGCATTTTGAGTTGAATATTTTAAGTTCCAGGTCCTTGACCTTCACAGAACACCGGGCCCATTTGCTGCTTGGATTTCACAACCTTACAGCAAGCATCCTGATCCTTCTGACTCTTACCATCTTTCAGAAGCTACAACCATGAAGTCTCAGCAACATGATTTCCTGACAACAATGACACTAATGGATGTGGCAAACTGGACAGGGAAAATCCCATGAAGTGTCAACCCCACACAGAGAGCTATAGGAATGGAGTGAAGTTGGGAGTATGACAGGTGATCTTCCTAGAAAAGAGTACACCAATTGTTTGTTCAGTGCAGAACAATCAACCCTAGAAACATGCACATAAGTAACATTATATGGAACGACTAAGCTATATTTAGTAATATATACATATATATGGATAGATGTTAGTGTAATACATGTATATGAACATATATGTGTGCAATAACAAAGAAAAAGAGGCCATTAATTTGAAGGGGAGTGAGGAGGGTTATATGGAAATTGGAAAGGGAAGGAATAAATGTTGCAATTATATTTTATATCTCAAAGAAGTCTGCTGCTTTAATAGAATATGTATATATGATTCAGACCTTAACTGGCCACTCTGGATTTATGTTTGTTTATTTGTAGCCACCTCTGTGTTAATTGTCTGATTCCTTTGCCAGATTATTTCCACTGGTAAATTGTAATAATTTTCCCTTTTTTGGGCCAAGTTTAATATGTTAACCTTTAGATACAACCACTTTTTGTATTTTCTCATTCATGATTCTAGAGGTGTATATTCACCTGTTACATTTTTAGGTAATTTTGGGTAGCTCAGCTTTGCAAGGTCAGATTTCAAGTGAAAGGCTAATCACATTCAACCTGAAAGTGAAATGTCAGCAGGCTGTTTTCTCGGAGGAGAACAATCAGCTGTGTAACCTTTGCTAACAACCTCATTGTCAGGTGCTAATAGGCTTGGCGAGAGGGCAGTTTTCCATTACTTTCTTTGAATAAAGATGGAGATTAAATTTTCTCACCTGTTTGACTATTCCATCCTGTTACCTTACCTCCTTTCATTGCTTTGCAAATTGAAATGCTTAAGGGCTCATGGACGCTTGTTAAGTAGACAAGACAGGCAGGGTCACTGGGGTCTCAGAGACTGTGGTTGCAGCATTTTCGCTTCCTCTGCTTGCTTCTTCCTGTTCCCTACTCTTTTTTCTTCTTTTTTCTCCAGCAGTGTACTCATAGCCGCAACAACCCTCATCACGACTCTAAGAGGCTCCTCGAAATGAGATCTAGGAGAGAAAAGAAATAGGCAGTTTCTTAAGAGAGTTTGTTTCTTAGAGTCACAGTAATACAAAAACAACTATGTAACAACATTCTTATTTTTGCATTTCATGCAGCCTTTATTTATTGGATCCCTTCCTACTTTCCTTTCCTAGAGTACTATAAAGTAAGTTGTCTAAGAATTATCATCTGTGATTTACAGAGGAAGAAGCTGATGCTACATGGAACTGAGTGGCTCCTTCTTTTGCCTCCCATTCATAGAAATTATTTTGCTGGATAAGGTCCAAGAGATGCTGTACTCTCTACTGATTGTCCATGTCTACCTCTACTACCTCTCATTGCTGGGTGAGATAAAACAACAGCAGCAACAACGACAACAGCAACAACCACAGTCCTCAAGTGGGTGCCCGTTATTTCTCTTTATAGAAGTATTTGTATACTTCCCTACCAAATGCTAGATTTGTCAGCAAAAGTGATTTATTAGTAGCATATGGATTACCCGTTAAAGAATTGCTTGATCATTTTATTAATGACAAATACGTGATACAGATAATATTCTTGGAAATATATTCACTCAGTTGTGAAGCCAATTATGTTATACTTTTGTCGGTGTCAAACGACACTGTATAGTATGTGTTATCATTTATAAAAAGGTCCCGTGAGGGATAGCAGAAGGTCAGGCCTGACACCTCAGTGGGAGACAGAGAGATAGATCTGCCATGCAGAGAGAGTTTTGGTATAGAGTTTATGTACTGCGTTATGGAGGAAAAAGGGAAGGGGAAGGGAATAAGTGGGGGGAGAAGAGAGAGGCAGAAGCTGCCTCTCCAGAAGAAAGGCAGATAGACAGAGAGTGCGTGCTGGAGAGGAGCCAGGAGATTGGCTTGCCTTGGAGAAAATAGGAGGATTGGGAGTGGGCAGAACTTATGTCTTAAAGGTACAGTATACAGGCCAGAAGATTGCAACAATATGGATTTGGTTGAAAACAGAAAAACACTGTATTTTTAATAAAATATTTCTTTAAAATTATTTTATCTGAGAATTTTTTAAAAGCACAATGTTTATTATATTTAAAATACAACTTTTCAACAATTTCAAGTTTAATTTAAGAACAGTATTTTTAGTTTTAAATGTTAACATATATATTAATTCTTTGAGAATGATATACATGAATACAAAGATCTTTGGTCATACCCCACTCTTCCAATAACTCCTTCTTGATGCATCCTCCTCAGCTATCCCCAACTTCACTTCCACATTTCACAAGACCTTAAAGAGTCATATTTGTGCTCCTCCTTTAAGCATGACTATAGGACCGTCCCCTCGAGTATCCTTAAAGACCACTGACTCTCCTTCGCCAGGAAGTCATCAACGGTCAACACCTCCCCAGCTAGCAGTAGGAGCTGTTGATCATGGTTCTCTTTTATGCTGGAATGCTGATTGACTTTGTTTTTTTTTTCAAGTTAGTATGAAAAAAGATATTGACATATGAACCATAGATTTATCTCTACATTAGTTGGAGAGTCAGCCTTCATTGCAGAGCAGGGGCCAGCGTATGTGGGATAAATTGCATTAATTCCTTGTGCAAGTGCTACTCTGAAAAGCTGACATTTGCTTTTGGTGAGTAAAGCAATCAAAAGACAAAAACAACTGAAGCTTGGAACACACCCTATTATCTCTGCAGGTGCCCGTAGAAAACGGATGCCCTGCTGGCATTCACAGCACTAGTTTGCTTTCCACTCCCAGACTTACCTGACATCCTGCTGGGCATCGTGTTCAATTTCCAATCTTTGTAGGCAACATGCTAGTCCAACATTTAGGATTTTGCTTCTTGATTAAATTTAATACAACATTTAGAAAAATAAGTATGTCAAATACAGTGACATGTATGTAAACACTGTAGATAGGGCATAAAGATACGTGAGCCTAGCATTGCCCCTTTAACATCTCAGTTCATGGAGTTAAGATTTATTAAAATGAGAAATGAGAACAGGAGGAATTAATGGGATGGAGAATGGGAGGATAGGATAGAGGAGGGAATATAGGGAGAAATAAATAACACTAAAGCCCCTTGGAAAAGCTATATGGATACTTATTCTTGCAGAAAATTTCTTAAATATGCATACATATATAAAAGCAGTTCAAATATAGTTATCACATAATGGGACTACTACCAACTAGCCATCATATGCTACCAAATTAAATCCCCCGATACAAGGAATAGGTAATAATTTTATTTTTAGTTATGAGTCAATGGTGTTTAGAGCTTATAAATCATCCCAAAGTGTATAGGCTAATGCTAATGCTTTTAGTTACCTTCTACAACCTGACAGAAAAACCCTATTGCTGAAGACATCACATACTTACATTATAGACCATAAGGAAATCAAGCTGATATTCAAATAGAAGCTCACCCCTACTGATTAGCATTGATACCATCAGAAGACATTATATATGGTAACAGAAAAGAAAAGGAATCATCAGTCCCACCCAGCTACAAAACCTTTAAACTGCAATAACTGCCTGTCTGCACAACATTCCACTGATGAAAGGGTGGCATGCATGTTGTTAGAGTAACCAACCATATTTTGTTTAAAGGCCCTAACCATGAGATGGAACCAGTACAAACCTAGCACTGTGACGCTGTTAAGGAGACCAAGAACCTGAGCCTAGATAGCTCATAGCCCTAGGGGGAAAACACCAGCCAGAACCAGTGTGTCTCCCTCCTGTCTCATACATGTGACAGTTTTGTAGCTTCATTTACTTTTGGGCCTCCTAAGAATGGGAACAGGGGCTATCTGTGACCTTTTCTTGGCTCTTGGTAATCTATTCCTTGTGCTAGATTGCCTTGCCCATCCTCAAGTCAAGGGAGGTGCGTAGCCTTACTGCAGCAATTTGATATGCTATTCTTTGTTGATACCCACGGGAGGCCTGCCCATCTCTGAACAGAAACTGAGGAGGAGGGTATTGTGTTGACAGAGGGGCTTTGGGGAAGAGGAAATGGGAGAAGAGGGAGGGCAAACCATGGTAGGGATCTAAAACACATAAGTAAATAAAACAAAAAAAAACTACAAAAGAGAATGAAAGAGCATGAAGTTGTTGGGGGAAGATAAGACAGAAGGGGTCTTAAGAGGAGTTTAGGATGGGGAAAGAATATGGTCAAATTGTATGTAATTATCAAAAAATAAATATCAAAAATGTTAAAAATGAATTTATTAAAAGTATAAGTAAGTGTATAATTTCATTTTTCCTTTACATTTTTGATGTTTATTTTTTTAAATTAGGGGAACTCATCTGATGAGACAGTCAATCTTTCTGCACCATCTCTGAGAGATACCCTTTACTAGATTTTACTGCTGATTACCTACCACCATTCTAAGCATGACAATTGAGAATTACAAGGACTTCACAAATGGTAGTCAATCTATGTTGACTGACAGTTTTCTAAATAATAATATTTATTATTAGTAATAATACTTCAACAAAACTCAATCATATTTACAGTTTTATACCAATATAAAGTCTAGTCAATTTTCAAATTGTTGAATAATGCTGTTGGCTTATTCAAAGTAGACATTAATTAATATGTTATAAGTACTTACGTAAAGCTTTGACCTTTAAAATAAGGCTGAAGTAAGTGTGTGCATTTTATTCCCAAACCTAAGCAGCAGTTTTGAAAGTTACTCCAGTTCATTAACTATAATTGTCAAAGATGTAACTGCCAAAGTAACATCAACTTGAGTAAAATTTAAGGCTGTTTCAGTCTTTCTTGCATAAAAATGCATGGGAACTTTAATAATTTTTAGCTGAAGTAAATAAACACATTGAGGCATCTTCCAACCTAAATATTCCATAAAACCAATAAGAGAGGAATGAGAAACTTCCTTATAATGCATGTTAGATAAAACCTCAATGCTGGGACTTATTTGAAAAATAATCTGCTAATAATTTGTTTTATTTTATGTTAGCTCTTAATGAATGCCATTTGTGTTTGATTTTTATAGAAAAGAAGTCATTTGAAATGAATAAGAAAAGTTTACCATATACAGCTTTTTTGTGAATAGGAGAAATTAATGCCCTACATTTCTAGAGTTTGAGTATTCCAAAAACAAGACATGAACAAATTTGGGTCAATGAACTAACATTCAGTTCACAAGATGGCATCTTGTTGTAATAGGCTGCTTGTTGGTTCCTGGCTGCTTAGCATTGAAATAATAGCACAGAAACTATATTATTTAAAACACGGCTTGGCCCATTATCTCTGGCTTTTTATTGGCTAACTCTTACATAATAACTTAACCCATTTCTATTAATCTGTGTACCACCAGGTGAATGTGGCTTACTGGCTAAAGTTCTGGCATCTGTCTCCAGTGGGGCTAATTGGCTTCTCCTGACTTTACCTCCTTCCTCCCAGCACTCAGTTTAGTTTTCCCCACCTACCTAAGTTCTGCCCTATCAACAAGCCAAGGCAGTTTCTTTATTAGCCAGTGATATTCACAGCATACAGAGGGGAATCCCACATCAGCATCTTCCTTATCTACATAGTAAATGCAACATGTTAGCTTCCAGAAATCATATTGAATGTCCATTAATTCTATCTATGAGATTTTATTACTTGATCACTATGTAAACTTCCTTTATGGTGACCAGAATATAATTAGATGCTGTGATATTTCATTTGTATTTTAATAAATAAAGCTTGCCTGAGCTCAGGGAGTAAAACAGTCACACTGATCAGCCTTACAGACCAGAGAGTAATGACATACACTGTTAATTTCAGTAGTCATGCTAGTTTGACACAGAAACTGGAAGGTAGTGTTGCATGCTTTTAATCCTAGCATGAGAGAGGAATGCAAAACAGAAGGAGATTGCTCTCACACAGTCTCATTCTGAGATATCTGGAGGCAAGATGGGCATTTTAGACTGGGGTAGAGGTGAGAGCCAGTGTCTGGCTGCTTTGCTTTTCTGACTTTCAGGTTGAACCCCAATTTCTGTCTCTGGATTTTCATTAATCATGCTACAATTTGGTGTCAATATATGGAATTGAGGAACATCCATCAGACAATATCAGGGTAGAATGACAGTCAGAATCAGACAGAAAAGTTCATTTATACAGCTTTCTTAACCACATAGAGACAGTAGAAACTAGACAACTAAAAAGTGATCTGAATTCTCTTTCCTTGGCTTAATATGGTTATCCATTAAATGTTTTCTAGAAAATGTTAAGGATTTGGATGTTGACATTTTAGCCTATAAATCACGTCCTTTTAATGGTAAAAGAGGATTACAAGACAGAAAATGTGATCACTCAACAGGATCCCAGACCTTAGCACAACCAACATTGTGATGGAAGAAGCATTCTGCCCACGAAACCCAGCATATAGGCAGCACCACCTGCCACAAACAAGGACAGAAACCTAATCCCTCCAAGCTCACAGTTCTGGAAATGTTCCTAAATGTACTTACATTACATTTGGCTACTGTAGTTCCACTTCTGATTAACTGTTCTTGCTAACTGAGATGTGCCAAACCTGAATTTGTCTTTTGTGCTTGAAAGTTTAACCAAAGAAATGCTCAGGTCTACACTGGATCTCCAAATTGCAGTGTCTGGACAGTTAATATAGTTTCTATTGGCATGAACCCATGCCCAAGCAGTCACCTTTGATGGATACCTATGGCACAATAATCTTGTAGATACCAAACAACATGGCTGTGGTACAGACTTGGGAATTGATCTTGGAAATGGACAGTGCATGGTGTTCAGGGCATTATAGAGGTACACTGATGGAACTAATTCATGATTGGATGGGAACAATGGTGAAGAGTGTTCCAACCACTGATCCCATGTGACAGACTTGCATTGCTTGAGGGAGTTGTCATCGTTTACTGAGATTTTTTACAGGAAAAGCAATGTGCAAGTTTTCTGTAGGACATAATATTAAGTATGCATCACAGTTTTTTAAATATACATATTTGGAGGTCAGAGGAGTTGTTCAGGTGTTTAATGGGTATAAAAGTAAGAGAGGCTTGCTTACCGCCTTAATTCTCAACAAAATTCCTAAGGAATTTCAACAAAATTAGTCTTCATATCTATCCATAATTCAATGTGTTTTCAAGATTAGAATATTGTAACCTGGACATAGGGTATGGAAAAGATGCAATCTTTGGAATAATAATGCCTGTATTAAATTCTCATCTCTGTCTTTGTCAATATAATTGTTTATCTCTTGATTTAATTTTTGTACTGATTTGTTCACCTTTAATAGCAGATTAATAATAACTAACAACATTTTGCATAAGGTAACTAAAATAGTTCTTGTAATAATTATATGCTTCATAAACATTAAGGATAACAACCACAGAAATGCCTATGCATTTTCAATATTTACTTTCCTGTAAAAGTAACTAACTTCAGGGTACAATGTGGTCCCAGAGAGATTGTAACCCTAAACTAAAGGATTCTAGATCTTCCTATACTCACATATTGAAAACTGTTCATTAGCCTGTGTTATTACATAGGACTGCAATAGAAACAAAGATTAAGTTTATCATACCTTCATATCTCCTGAAAATTAACAAATGAGACTAGATAAGGAGTTAGATATGTGGCTCAATGGTAGAGCATTTGCCTAGTAAGAACAATGCCGTGATTCAGTACTCAGCTCAGACAGAGAAAGAGAGATTAGATAAAAGTAAATAAAATGCCACCTACCATATTCAATTATCAGCTAAAGGAATACACAAGGGGCTAATATCTAAAACTATATGGAAGTAGAAAGGTTAAACGCTGGGAGATGGTTCAGCAGTTAAGAACACTCACTGGTCTCATAGAAGACCCAAGTTTTATTCCCAGCACTCATGCTGGATGACTTACTATCATTTGTAACTCCAGCTCCAGGAAATCAAGACCCCGTTCTGACCTTCATAGGCAACTCCACACATGTAGAATTCATTTACACATACACACATACATAAAAGTAATACAAATCTTATATAATTTTAAAGGAACTGTGCTGCTGGCCATGCCAGAGGAGCAACAAGTTGCAATTGAAGTTCCAGGTGTCAGTCCATCAGAAAGGAACACTCTCATGGGCCAACCTTGTTTAGGCCAGGCCACGGGGCTGTAGGCCCCTGAATGTCTTTTGCTTGGGCTGTGCATTTACATGTTTGCTGCTGCTCTCTTTCTTTGACATCTACCATGGTACTGGCAGATGTGGGGAGATTGCCACTGCCTGTAACATAGTGTTTTTATCTCTTATAAACATCCTGTTCTACTGGGCATTTTTACCATGGATTGTCAAGAAGATGACCTCTCCCTATTATCTGCTATACAATTTGGTAACAATAATGATATCTTATACAGAGTTTTGATGAGTAAAAATAAATACAAGAATGTGTTTCACAGCCAGGGTCTGTGAGTCTCACCTAAGGAGCTGCATGGATTGTCGCTCAAGTTAATGGCTAACAATTGCGTTCCAATAGTCCAACTAGCTTAAATTCTTTTAACCACATCTGTTCATAGGTCTTGGAGTTCATCACCATTGACACAAAGCTTTGAAAATAACAAAGTTAGACTAAGATATTTTTGTTAAATAACTTTGAGGTGAAAAACCAAAGAAGACAATCTAAAGTTTTAGAAAGGTGCACAGTTGAATGTGGAACTCTTTAAGGTCAGGGAACAAAAACAAAGCAGCCCAATTATTACTGGTTGACATACTCTCCTTGCTAGGATTTGTTGATGACCAAAGGTGATCTTTAATTACTTATACCCACTTCTGCCCTTGACTTCCTGATACAAAAAATCCTATTAGTGAATACATATGTACCTTAAGGAGTTAAGTAGAGATGACAGACTACTTTTCATATATATAAGTTTAGGTTTGTAATTCCTTTAAAATTCCTTATAAGATCACCTTTCAAGATAAGTAATATAGTAGTTGGCCCTTTCTTTGTAACTGCACAATGCAGCCTGCCAGTAAAAGACCTGACAAGAACACCTTGCTTGCCCACACATTTAATCTATAATAAGTTGCTTGGGTATGAATAGGTGTGGCTTCTTGGGATAATTTGCTTTTCACCTATAGTACATAAAATGTTTTATCATGTGAGGAAGATGAAAAATATGTTTGTATCTATAATCATTCACTTGAGAAGTGGAGTACAATTGTTTTAACTCTTGTACTACCTGGAAGATTCTGTTGGGGTGTAAAAGCTGTGGAGATGCATGAGAGAGAGAGAGAGAGAGAGAGAGAGAGAGAGAGAGAGAGAGAGAGANGAGAGAGAGAAAGAGAGAGAGAGAGAGAATAAAGGAAGAGAAAGAGAAAATAAATAAGAAAACTATTAAGAGAATTTGTGAATGCCTTTCTCCCTAACCCCCTCAGATAGAAAAGCCTGCTTAGCCTACTCCTTGGATTCCTATCAAAGCCCTGGGCTGCGGGAGCCTGGTCTTCCAAACAGTCATAAAACATTAAAAATTAAACATCCAAAATAAAGAAACAAACTTATCAATCAACACATGTGCCAATGATGTGAATACACACTTCCTAAAAGAAGAAAAAGAGTAGGAGATATTTTAAGGTGTTCTATATCCATTCATTTCAGGAAAATTTTAATTAATATGCTTTAAGATACAATCTCTTTCTGGTCACAATGTCTTGTTCATCAAGACATCTGACAACGAATATTGCAGGAAATGTAGGGAAAGAGGAACCTTTGCAGAGGGAGTGCAAACTAGTGTAACCATTATGGAATCAGTGTGGAAACTTCTTAAACAAGAAAATAATTGCTATAGAACCATGTTAAAGCTCTTCTGGAGATATACTGAGAGAAATCCAGACCCTACCTCACAGACACTTGGATATCATTCGTGTAAGTGTGTAAGTTCAAAAGCCTAGATATCAAGTGATAAAAAGAATAGTGAATACATGGTGAGTGTACAAGGTGGAATTTTACTCAGCTGTTTTAGAAAAGAAAATCATGATAGTTTCAGGATAATGGATAGATCTAGAAAACATTATAATATGCATATTAGTTGACCCAAATTCAGTAATGCAGAGACTTCATATTCTCTCTGATATTCTTTTCATGTCATAAGCTTCCATAGTTAGTTGATACCAAGCATGGGAGATACTGGTGCTGTGGGCACAGTTTGCTCAACTTTGATGGAGATCTTTTTTTAAAAAAAAATGTTTAAATAAAAATTTTCATTTATTGTATATAATGATCACAGTTTTCTCTATTTCCTCTCCTCCAGCTCCCTCTCCTCCTGCTGCCATTCAGTCCTCCTCCTTCTCCATTCAGAAAGGGAACCACCTCCCTTGGGCTTGAAGAAAGGAGGGCACAACAGGTTGAGGCAGGACCAAACTCCCCCCCATCAAGGCTGGGAAAGGTAATCCATCTTGAACAGCTAAGTTCCAGGGACAGATCCTGATCTCACTGCTCATAGTCTTACAAAAGGTCAAGGTTTGCAATGACCACACCCATACAGAAGTCCTAGGTTAGTACCATGTAGGCTCTCTAACCTAGCTCAGGTCAGCTGTCTCTGACATCATGACCTTGACCCCCTTCTCTACCACTTCAACCACCTCCCAACCCCCTCACCCTGATTAGTACAATCCCTCTACCCTCTCTTGAGGAGGATTCCCTGAGCTCGACTAAGTGCTTGGCTGTGGATTTCTGCACCTGCTTCAGTCAGTTACTGGAGAAAGGATCTCTGATGACTATTAGGGTAGTTACCAATCTGATTATAGTAGAAGGCCAGTTTTGACACCCTCTCGACTATTGCAAGGAGTATTATCTGGGTCATCCTTGGGCATTCCTGAGGATTTCCCTGTCACCATGTGTCTTTTTGCCCCTGGAATGGGACCCCGTCAAGATGTCTTAAGAATAAGATTTCACAAAAGAGGGTGTTTTGGCCAAGAATATAGCACACAGCCCTGTCTGTTTCTCTGCTACTACCTCCCTTTCTGGTCTTGGCTCCCAGTCACTACACAGGCAGAGTATTTCTTTCGTCATTCTGAAGAATTCTTACTGATGTCACATCTGCATTGACAGGAATCAGCATGAAGCGCTGTATGCCTTTACCATCAGGAGCACACTGTCTGTAACTCACATACTGTGTGTGCTTGGCAATGTGTCTGACCTGGAGGAAAGAACAGAGTAGGGTCCCTCTTTATTCGGAGTTTAGAATAGAACCAGTTCTGAATGAATGTCATTATCCACATCCTTCTTGGTTTATACTTTGTATTAGTGAAGTGTGCAGAAATTTTAAAATGTGCATTTTATGGACTCATTTTAATAATCAAAACACATTTTCAATATAGGCATCTCTATGCACAGCATCACCTCTCCTTTCATTACTATTCTTTAAAATGTTTTAGTGGGTATCGTTTTCTTTAAATTGATAAATCTCTATTTATAGCTCCACGTACAACTATAGGCAGTTTTATAACACAATGCTTGTTTAAAGCATTATTTAAAATGCAATTTTAAAAAGCTTTCATAGGTATGTATTAGAAATATAAATATTCATAGATTACTATTCTTTGAAATATGTTGGCTAAATTTACATAGAGATGAAAGTGGAAATTTATGAAATGCTATTTTATATTCATTCTGATCACTTAATGTCAGTCACATTTTCTGGTTGAGGTCTTTAGTGAAGTGGTCCACATGTCTCAATGGGGAACATATTCCTATACCTAAGAAAATTGTATGGATTAAACCAGAGTCCAGCTTCGAGATGGCTATAGGAGATAGGGTAGAGAGGGAGTAGAGGTTGGAAATTAGAATTGTGCAGATTTAATTCACTTGATTTGGGAAATTCACAATCTGTCTGTTTCCTCTTAGAAGAGAAGAATTGTAAATGGAAATTTTAATTAATTAAATTGTATGACTGGTGCCTGCCCTTGGTCAGCATCATCTGAGCAGTTCTCTGTTATGAAAAGACAATCTTTTTGATGTAAGTTTTATTGTACATGTTCCTGTACTTGTTAATATATAATACACACACACACACACACACACCTCTTTTGTAAAGGCTTTTTTACTCTTTGTCTGATTGCATGTATGTATGGATCTAGACTTTTTAAATCTTTGATTAAATTTTCAGTTGCTTTCATTGTGATCAAATATTAGTAACTGTCATTTTATTTTAGTCTTTCAAAACCTACTAGCACTACCAGCTATTGTCCAATTTTGATTCTCTAGGAAAAATAAAAAGATTCATTCTATTCTTTGCAGATCATCTCACACTTAGAGCAAACATCCTATCTTCAATAATTTTCCATTCTATGATACCCTCCTGTCCTATCTGGTTTGTGCAAACTTTAATCATTTCAACTCTCTCATCATTTATGTCTTAACTAAAGAGGGACCAGGACATCAGTGTTTATAAAGATATCTTAGAGATAAAGTTTGATGATACCTTCTTGTATTTTTTCATATTTTCTCTCAGAGTTACCAATTTCAAGAGAGATCTATCTATGGCTTTTTTATTCTTTCAAAGTGCCTTTTACAAGTAACACAGATTCCACTCTCTTGGTGGCATAGGCCTTTAACGTCAGTACTCACAGGAAGGTAGATCTCTGAGTTTGAAGACAGCCTGGTCTACATAGCAAGTTCCACGGACAGCCAGGCTACGCAGAGAAAACCTATCTCAAAAACAAACAGAGCAAAATGCTTCTGTAAAGCAAAGGTCACAGTCAATAAGACAAGGCAAACTACTAAATGGGAAAAAGTCTTTAACAACCCCACATCAGACATAGGACTTATCTCCACAATATATAAAGAACTCAAGAAATTAGACATCAAAATACCAAATAATTCAATTAAAAAATGGAGAACAGATCTAAACAGAGAATTATCAGCAGAATCTCAAATGGCAGCATCTCCATAGCGTCTTCCTGACTCTGCCATTCTTTTTCTCAGCATTCAGTTCCATCTTTCCTGCCTACCTAAGATTTGCCCTGCTATAGGCTCAAAGCAGTTCTGTATTTATTAACCAATAAAAGTAACACATAGACTGGAGGACCTCGGGCACCATTTCCCCTTTCCTTTTAAGCAAAAAGGAAGGCTGTAACAGTTATCAAGAGAGAATTACAGTTAAAATATTTGTATCAACTTTATCTTTTATAATAACCAAGGAAAACTATAATAATAACTATTCTTCATCACCATCGAAGACTCCAGAAGAATATAATATTACCTAAGTACATAGGAGTACATTGTAAGCAACTTCCAAAACTCTAGAATTGATAGAGACATGTCACTGCCTTGACAGTTACCCAAAGTTCTTTTGTATCATTGGGGCATCCATTTTCAGCCTACAGGCCTATAGTATCCAGTAGACTTTTCCATGAAGCAGGAAATTTCAAAGACAGGTCTGCATATATTAACAGTTTACCAGTCACTTTCCTCTGTATTCTGCAAATGTCTCACAGACTCTTTTATGAAGTAGGAACCCCAAAGGATTGTCTCACCTTTAGTCAAGTTCAGCAGATATTTCTCTGTGGGTCCTGCATGTCCAGTTTATCAACAAACTCCATAAGAAGTGTCTTCAATGCCCATCTTCCTCTTAAAGTAGATTGATTGGTGCTGCCAGGAGCTGATGTGTCTCACTGTTATGAAAAGTCCTAAGTTCTTAAGCATTTTAGAAGCCATATTCTGAAGGTCTCTGAAAGATTTGAAAAATACCTGTGTAACTGAAATATATTTCTATTTATCTAGAAAACATAACTAACATGACTAGAAGCTTGACTATTATAGATGACTCTGTATTTACCTGTATTTCTTAATTATACATTACATTTTTAAATGAGCTACGCAAACAAAACTATAATCAAGATCAGAAATACATATACATATGACAAAATTGACCTTAAATTTGTATCAATAAGCCAAGATCCTTACCAATGCAAATTATTCATATTTATATCATATCCCCCTTTAAATGTAATCAAACATTTATAGACAATATTTGGGAATATGGGCACAGTTTTGTCCATATTGCTTCCTGTCGATTAGGAGCACTGTTAATCAGGTCTGTTATGGTGTATCCTGTATGCTAGGTGGATCTCAGTCAGCAGTTGGGTAAATTTTTTGAAGGGTGTTCGAGGCAACCTTTCAGGTGTCTTATTCCATCAAATCACACCAGCCTAAAAGCAATGCACAAAGGTTCTCATCCTCTGTGGAAACAAGAGAAAATCCTCTTTTGCCAAAGCAACATATACTTAGACCCATATTTTGAATTTAAGATATCTTTAAAATATATATGTTGGCTTAGCTTAACAGTCCCCAAAATCAAATACCTCTCTGCGGTCATAAAATTCAAAGATAACACAATATACATAATCCAGACTCTCTGTGACTTTTCCTTCTTTAAGTGGCTTATTTTTTATTATTAAAAATCTATGGCTATCTGTACTCTGTCACTTTAAAGGCTTCCCCCTTTATTAAAAAAAGCATCAACTTTATTCTATGACTCTCTATACTCTTTTTCTTCTTTCTTCCAAGCCTACATGCATTTATTCAACGCTATGATCCATTTATAGATCTTTTTTTAAAAAAAATCTGGATTTGTCTTTATTGCATATCTGTATTTTCTGACAAGAAGCGCTTCTTAAAATGCTAAGTGCTTCAGAACCTAAGCTGCAGCATTACTAGGGTGCAAATGGTACTGACTGCTCTATGTGCCCATTTTCACATGGCAGAGACGCTCGCTGCTTCCAAGAGAAACACACACCGCCCCACTTCCAGGCACACAGCCAGTCCATGCTGCCATTAAGCAAGCTGCAGCAGTCTGCTTACAAACCGTGGTCAAATGATCCATAGCCGGACCTCCAGAGAAAGAGTTAAAGACAGTGCGGCCCTGAAAGCCACATTTCAAACAGCATGTGTTTTTTTTTTTTCTTCGCTATGGCTGGCTGAATCAGGAAAACTTCTCTTAATGGAGCTATAGCATGCCACTAGAAAATAGCAAGAGACTGTGTAAAACTCTGTATTTTTGTGTCTAGAGTTCCTTTTCAAACTTTCTAAGGTTTTAAGTGGATTTAGTAACCCATGTTGTGTCAACTTGTTGGAGGGAAGGCTGCTGTTTTTTTCCAGCCATTTGGCTAGCTTAGACCCACCAACAATCACACATTAACTGTATTCATTAAATCACTGCTCTAGCTTCTTATTGGCTAACTCTTACATCTAAATTTAATCCATTTTTATTGATCTGTGTATGGCCAGGTGGCAGTGGCTTACCGGCAAATTTTTAGCATTTCTGACTCTGGCTGAGGCTCCATAGTGTCTTACTGACTCCTCCCTTCTTTTTCCCAGCATTTAGTTCTGTCTACCTAGCCTACCTAAATTCTGTCCTGCTATAGGCTGAAATCGGTTCTTTATTCATTAACCAATAAAAGCAACACATAGACAGAAGTACCTCCCACACCATGGATTGATATGTAAAATGAGAAAAAATAGTTTACTTTATAAAAATAGAAAAAAGAAAACGAAAAAAAAAACAAAGAAAAGAACATCTAATGACAGACAGGGCAGTGTGTCTATCTGGAATACAGACAACCCATATTCTTATGTTCATGTCATTAACTAGTCAGAAAATTCATCGCTTTAATATTTCTCAGCATCTGAGGCTGGACCACACTATGTGGTCCAGAATTTTGAGATATGCATATGCCCTGCCTCTCATCAAGCCCTCCCGAGTTAAAATCTCCAAGATCTAGAGATCTGTTTTGTTGTTGATGTTTGTTTTCTTTCTTTTTCACAAACTCTGAAGAACACAGACATTTTAAACCATTATTCTGTGGTGGCTTTACCTCCCGTCACCTCAAAAGATATTTACTCACTCTACTGATTCTGGATTGTAACAAGACCACAGAGAAGACAGGGGAAAGATGAACACAAAATCAATGCTTTTTGATCTTTGAACAGAAAATTTAAGAAATGTAACACATTTTTAGGCAAGAGGATGGAGGAATATAGGTCGACTGTTTGTTTCTTCATGTTTCTATTTTTCAGAGTTCTTTGTTCTTATCTCATCTCTGACTCTAGCCTAAGTATTTTATGTGCATTTTCTTTTATATCATAATAGCAAATGAAATATATACACAAGAATATGGACAAGTTAAATGCATTTCTCAATCCATTCTGTTAATAAGCCACAGGTCTGCTTTCCATCTCTTGCTTCCTCTTTATCCTTTCCTTTCTTCTTTTCTTCCTTTTATTCACCCTGTTTCCTCTGTCTTCTTTCTTTTTTCTTTCTGTCCCTTCCTCCTCTCTCCTCAGTCCTGCTTTACTCCCTTTCTCTCTCTCCCTTCCTTCCACTTTGCCTGCCTATCTTCCACTCTCTGGTCCATATATTATGAAAAATTGTGGGAAGAATAATCATGCAAATAGCTCCAGAGCTCATGAATAAAGTGAGAGCATTAGCCATGGTTGTAGGTGGAAGACAATTTATTAGAGTACAGGTATGTCTTCTGGGAGTTGGCACTAGCTCATTTCTCCAAGCTACGCTTTCTGCCTATTTCTCATACTTCAGTGCAGCTTAAATTTCTTGTACTCCTGCATGGTCTTATGTTCTCCTAGTTCAATACTTACATTTATTAATATTTCTCTTTAATTTTTATATGTATACTAAACTGTCTTATGTCATTGCTATACATTTACTCCTTGCTTCATTGTGTGTAGTCATTAATTGCACTTACCTTAAACATTTTTCTCTATCATTTTATCAGTTTGCTTTGTATATATATCAAATGCAATAGGGAATCTGAATCCAAGAAGGAGCAATCATTACCTCTCTTATGTTAGCTGCGGATAGATATAGATGTATATATTCCTAAATAGATAAGTACAACATGCTCATTCCGTATGATGTTAGAAGTACTTACGTTTTCAAGTCTCCCAGATCTTTAACATAATTATTGGGCATAGACTCTAGATTGACCAATAAACAGTTTTCATTCTCCTTGCATTTAGTTAAATGATGAACATTAGTCCAAGCAATGTCAAACATGACTCCTTCATGACATCTGCCTTATAATAAAAAAATAAAAGAGATTTTTCTTGTTACCTCTGAGGATTTTCATGGAAGTAGTCAAGTATTTTCAGAATGACAGGTTTATTAAGCTATTGGCCAAACAGTATTATAAATAATATAGTTTCTGTGTGATTATTTTGTGGTCTGGGTAGCTGGGAATGAACAAATGGTTTCCAACTACAATTAGTAATGCTGAAGAAATCTTTTGCTTATACATATAAAAATTTTAGTAATAACAAAAGGAAGAATGATAGACAAAAAGGAAAATAAAATACTTACATATTACTTTGTCAAGATTGCCATTCCCAATTGTTTCTAAGCTTATCACAGACAATTTGATATATTAAGGACACAGGTTACAGGTTAAAACCAAAAGTAAACTATAGAAATTACTGAACATTAGAATTATTTAAAACATCATCAAAAATAAAGAAAATATCCTAGCGTAGATTATGATAAGCACATACAAAATCTTTGTGTAGATGTGATAAAACTTTATTTATGTTATTAATCCCAAAGATAGGAGGAGAAATATCACTGGCCAAAATTATCTTTGCCAAATTAGTTAAAGCAATAAATTATTTAAGCAAGCTTGTTTATTTATGTACATTGGCTGCCTACACATAAGATAGGGTTTGAGAGGTCAGCATTGGATAAGAGGAAGATAGAATTTTACATCCCAAGATTAGGAGGTTTTAAAATGGGGAATTTGGTTGGCAAAACAGGCAGGTTGCAGAAGCTGAGCATCATAACAAGCTAGTTCTAAAAACCTGAGACAGAGACATGGTTACAAGATGGGCATAGCAAGGTAGTTATAGGTGATCATATATTTTCAAATAAAGATAGGGATGCAAGATAGCTATAAACAATTTTCAGAAATAAATACATGGTTGCCATTCCTGGAGCAGGCAGTACAGAAACATTTGTAGCTATGGTTACAGGTGGAGCATAGACCAATTCTTGAGAAACAGAGGTGGAATTATAACCTAATTTGTCTTTGCTATATGATGGCTTTCAAGCCTAAGATAGAGACCGACTGGATTTTCAAATACTAAGTGGATCTGAATAAATAGACACCTTCTTTATGTTTATGGATTTCATGTTTGAGAATTGTTAAAATGTCAACTCCTCCAAGTTTGAAGTATGGAATCTATAAAGCTATAATCAAATTCACAGAAAAATGTTTCATGAATATTGGCAAACTGATTTTAATATTCATAGAAAAGATGAAAGACTTAAGGTATCCAATTTGATATGAGCTAATAAAAATAAAGCTGGGGAATACTCAGCAATAAACTTTTTACATGGTTACAAGAATCAAGAAGACATAGCATCTGTTCAATAATGAATACCAGGATCAATGAAACAGAAACACAACAGAAGTAGAGTTACATAATTAAGCTGCTATTTCACAAAGAAGTAAAGAGAATTCTGTGAGAAGAGGCTATTTTTTCAGAACAGGTATTTCTATATAAATAAATACTTGCAAAAACAATGAATCTCTTTATATTCCTCATGTCTTTCAAATTAATTTGTTGTAGATCATACACACACACACACACACACACACACACACACACACATATATATATCATGGAGCTTTAAAACTTATGAACAAGAGCTAAAGAAACAAATCAAAGTAACTGTGGGTTTGCCATTGCATTGTAAACATAATTACAAAACTATTATCCATGAAAAAATTGTTTGATAAGTTGAACCTTATTAAATTTAAAATCTTCCGTCCTTGGGAAAGCCATTAGAATAAAAGGATTAGCCTCAGATTTTGAGGAACAATATAAAACAAACATGGGAAAACAGTCCCTATCCAAAATAGCCAGAGAACTTCTAATGTCATAAATCGAATCAAGCATCTTAATTTAGCAGTATGAAAGGGTATTGAACATTCATGTGAGATCCATACATGGCAATTAATTGTATGTACATGTACATATTGCAGACATGATTTATCATTGTTGAGTTACAAACGAAAATAAAGAGCTGCCATTCCACTCGTAAGAGAGCCGCAAACAGAGAAACCAAGCAAAGTCAACTGTTGGTCAGGATGCTGCTGTAATGGCAAAATAAACCAGCTAATTTGGAAGGTAGTTTTACACTTTCTTATGAAGTTCAATATTCGTACATCTCTCTTGAATACTTACTCAATTGACTAATAAGCTTTTTTTCTGCGTGAAAATGTATACATGAATGCTGGAGAGGTAGATTAGTGGTTAATAAGGCTGGCTGCTCTTGCAAACAATAGTTCAGTTCTCAGTACCGATATCAGGGCATTTACATCAGACTGAGGGTCTGATACCTTTTTGATGGCCTCATGGACACCTATACACACATGTGTACACACACACACACATGTGCACACGCAGAGAGAGAGAGAGAGAGAGAGAGAGGGAGAGACAGACAGACAGACAGAGAGAGAAGCACATCCATACAAATAAATGAGTATTAAAATAAATCTTGACTGCTTAGAAGACCTAGATATAAATGGTAAAATCATTAAGTAACTAAGATTAGCTCTAATAAATATATAGGGAAGACAGCCTCTACAATTAATACAATGCTTTTCAACCATCAAAACAAATTAACGATAAAGCCATGGAAAACACAGATGTTTCTTAAATACATATTGCTAAAAGAAAGAAGCTATTCTATGGAGGGTATGCATTGATGGTTTTGATCAAGTAGTTGCCTAAGGATGGCAAATCTATACAGGTGTTAATGTATCAAGTGGTTTCTAGTGACTCAGAGGAAGCAGAAGGTTCAAGGTGATAACTTTTTCTATAAAACAGTGTAATTGTGGGTGTTTTGTACTTGACAAAATCCATTAACTCTATTGGACAACGAATGGGCCTTATATTCAAGCAAAACAAATCATTTGAAAAGTAAAAACAAACTCCAAATAGAATTAAAACTTCAAAACAATAATTTAACTCTGTCACAAATATAAAAAAGCCACACTGGAGATAAAGTTAGTCAAGTTTAGAAGTAATTGTAGTCTATAAGACTAATAACAACCTGTCGGGGTGGATTGTGACACATGTCTTTAATCCCAGGACCTAGGAGGCGGAGGCAGGTGGACCTTTGTGAGTTCAAGGCCAGCTTGGTCTACAGAGGTAATTCCAGGAGAGGTAGAGTGGTTACACATAGAAATTTTGTCCTGAAAAACCAAAAAAAAAGACTCATAACAACAATAATTTATTAAAAAAACATAGTACTTTAGTAGATAAGAAGTTTCCATATGTATAGACCATAGCAATTCTCTATACTGAAAGCAAAAATAAGTAAATAAATGATGGATAGAAGCAACTGAGTCTTTATGTTGGAGGGGTTTGCAGACATGAATCCAGATGAAGGTCTGAACTAGTCATAGTGAAATGTGTAAGAAGAGGAGACACTGGAGTGAATTCATATTTTAGCGTAAGGAAAACATTTACATGTTGAAATGCTTATAGATACAGTTATGTATGTGTATGTGTATGGGTCCAGCTATTGCTACGGACGTGGTTATAGGTATAGCTATGAATCTGGATATGGATATGGGTATGAGTGTGGGTATAGATATGAGTATTAGTGTGGGCATGGATATCAATATGGGTATAGATATGAATATGGATTTGGTTTCTGCTAATACCAGGTGAAAGAGCCTAGGAAACTCTCCTAGATAAGCACATTCTGTGCACAGATGTTGGGTTCAATGCAAGTCTTCTTTAAAATCAACCAGTATTCTTTAGAGAAGTGGCTGGTTCTGAGGCAGGAATGGGCCAGAGGGAAGTTGAAATCTATCAGTGAAGTGGGGAGAGAAGGTGAAACACAGTGAAGGGGGGAGGGCAAAATAAAGGGGAAGAGGATGGATAAAGAAAAAAGCCAAGAGGGGACGAATAGATAGTAGTAAGATTGAGAATATTTGGAAATGTCATAAGGAATCATTTTATTTTATGTTTAGTTACAGTTGTGCATTGTGTGTGTGTGTTTGTGTTACTTGAAGTTACACCACTATGGATTTGAAGGAGCACTGTAATCCCAAAGTCTTGTATAAGAATCATAACACAAACAATAAACAAATACCCATGAGTGTGTAGTCACACAGCAAGAGATGAGTGAATGGCAACTTAGCAGAACTGATTTCTATGTTGTGCTAAAATGTTTTCCAGCTCTTGAGGTGTGGGCTCTGTACAATGACGTCCTTCTCCTTCAATTTTGCTTTATAAATAATATTTAGGTATTCTTTGAAAATATCAAACATGTAACTTCTTCCCAAAGAAGATAGTTTGTATATTTTGGGAATACTGTCAGCATTCAGCATTTGCACTGGAAAACTCTCACAAACACAATTTGGTAAAGCTGTTTGCATTGATCTGTATTTTTGTTTATCTCATTATTAGTACAGTTGTTTTTATGTGGAGATCTTTTCACTGATCTTGTTTTTCTGGCCAACAAGAACCTGAGATTTGTTTGTCTCCATTCCTAATTCTCTGATTACTTTTGTACACTGCCACCATAAGATTTTTAAAAAAGAAAAAGAATGTTCTTTAACATATTCCTTGACAGTTTTCACCTTGACCATATCCATTCCTAAACTGCCCCCTCCCATTACCACCAAGTACCCTGACCTTGTCCTTATCCCTGTTTTATGTTGTCTCTCTTTATTTATTTATGTATTTTTTATTTATTTCTGTAAGTCATGGAGTCTAATTAGTGCTACTGCGTGGAATGTTGATGACTCTTGTTGTCTTGGTCTCATGCAGGAGTTATGAAGATAACCATAGCTGTGGTGAATTCACAAACTCAATGGTCATGTGTGGATGATGGTATTTCACAATAATCCTTCCACAACCTGCAGATCTTCCATTTTCCTCCCCTGTCCTCTGTGATGTTCTGTAAGCTCTAGGAAGGCAAGTGATACAGATGTCCTATTTAATGCTTAACTTTCAATAGTCCCTTATTCTTAGCACACTGGACAGTTATGAATCATTCTATTAACTGTTTTCTGCTCTCCAATGTAGAGAGAGGCTCCTCTGCTTAAGGTTGAAGACAAAACTAATCTGTGGGTATAAACATAGTTATTTAGAAGGCAGTTTAATGTGTCATTTAAAAAGGCAATATTAGTGGGTTCTATACTAGAGTCTACGTTCTTTCCAAAGCCTTGACCAGGTTTACATAAAAGACATTAGTCCCCTCAAACCATTCAGTAAATGGGCTTGTTTTTGTATAACATTATGCTCTATTGCTCCAATGGGAACATCTTTCCTGGCAAGTGAGTGCTTAGCATGGGGAGTTTGCTGCTGTGTAGTACCAGTGTTGACTTGTTTACACAGCACCTGCTGTATTCTGGAAATCAGTCAGCATGGAAAAAGTGTTCTGATTAGTTCTTGTTTGATTTCTCTACACCCTGCAACTAAAATGTACTGTGAACAGTAGGATATTACTATGCAGTTTTGGTGGCATTACTGTAGGCTGCTATATGGGTGCTAGGGATCAAATCTGGGTTCATATGATCATGTAGCAAGCACATCAACAACTGAATCACTACCCTTGCCCTAGAGAAGAGATTTTATAAAATAATGATATTTTTTCACTCTGAAATATTTCTTTAAAATATACCTGAAACTTATTTGAAAATATGTAAAGTATACTTCTGTACATGAAAGAAAACCTAGCTAACATGACTATAAGTTGGACTATTATAGACATCTATTAATCCATAATGTTAAATTATACATTGTATTTTAAATGAGCTATATAAACATAATACCTTACACAATATATAATATAATTAACAAAATATAATAAAATTTGCCTTAAATTTGTATCAGTAAACCTAAGTCCATACCAATGTAAAATATTCATTTCTATATCATATCCCCTTTTTTTCTTAAGAAAGAGGTTGACTGTGACCATTAGCCATTTATAATCAACTTGCTTCAAATGAAACAAACATTTATAAACAATATTTGGGAATTTGGACATAGTTTTTTAGACTATTTCCTGCTTATTGTGGGTGCTGTAAATCACATCTTTCATGGGTTATCCTGTGTGAATAGTCTATATCAGCCAGCAGTCCTGAAGCTGTCATGGATGCTGGATCACCTGGACTTCAGGGAGTCTTGTTTGATCAAACCATATTATCCAGTAAAGAATCCACAGCTTTCTATCCTCTGTGGAAACAAAAGCAGAACCTTTTCTGCAAAGTAAAATGTCCTTAAACTTAAATTTGAAGTCAAGATACCTTTAAAATATATATGCTAGTTTATCTTTTCAGCCCATACAATGAAATGTCTCTCTGTAGTTAGCTCATTGACACTCAAAAAATTCAAAGAAAATACAATAACCATAATCCAGACCCTTTCTGTAGTTTCCAACTCTTTGTGGCCCATTATGATTTTTTATTCTAACTTCCCTGAAGAACCTCAGTTTAATATCCTTAAAATTTTTTAGTCTATGACTGTCTATCTTTTTTCCTCTTTGTCTTAAGCCTGTGCACATTTATCAATCATACTATGATCCATTTAGAGGACATTTTTTTGTCTGAATCTGTCTTTGCTGTGTATCTATAATCCTTTTCTGATCAGAAACATTTAAAATGATATGCCTAGGACTAACGCTTTGGATTTGCCTGTTGGTTCTACCCTGTCAATCATGGTGGAGGTATATTCACCTCGAGCTCTGCCAGCCATGTTCACTCCCAAGTTCCAGGGACATAGAATGTCTGTGTCAACATTAAGCAACTTGTTGCACTCTACTCACAAATTCCATTTAAGTGTTCTGAATTCTGTCTTCCCAAAAGAGCCAGAACCATTTGTTCATGCTGCCAGCACAAACCAAGAAACCATCTTTTAAAGAAGCTATGCCTCTGCTTATGGCCAGCAAACAGAGCCTATCTGAAAAACTGAAGCTAGCAAGAAGCTCCAATTGACTCCCTTGTTTGTGGAACTTTTTTTGTGCTTTCTTAGGCTTTATGTGGATGTACATTGACTAATGTTATACACCATTATGAAAATGGAGACTGCACTTTTGTTTCCCAGCCTCCCAGACCCAAATAATTACACAGAAACTATATTAATTGCAACATGGTTTGGCCAATGGCTTAGGCATATCCATAACTAGCACTTACATCTTAAATTAACCTGTTTATATTAATATATGTATATCACCACTAGGCTGTGTCTTACTGGTAATATTCTGGCATCTTTGTCCTTTGGCTGCATTGTATATCCTTGGATAATTCTCTTGTACTCTGTAAAGATTGGTCACTTGTATTGGCTTAATAAAACACTGATTGGCCAGTATCCAGGGGACAAGTATTGGTGGGGCAACCAGACTAGGAGAAATCTGGGAAGAGCAAAGACACAGATGCAGTCACCAGGCAGATGCAGAGGAGGCATGATAAGAACACCTCTTTGAGAAAAGGTACAAAGCTATGTGGCTAAACATAGACAAGAATTATGAATTAGTTTAAGTTGTAAGAACTAGTTAATAGTAAGCCTGGCTAACAGGCCAAACAGTTGAGAATTAATATAAACCGCTGTGTGTTTCTTGGGACTGTACATCAGAGGGAATGGGCAGGAAAGATACTTCCATCTACAGTCCTGGAACATGACAGTGCTTGACAAAACTCAAAATCCTCTCAACCTCTAGTGAGAATCATGGGAGACATTTACTGTGGAGCATAGATAAGAAAAGGCTTCCTTTTTAGCTCAATTGTGGACCTGGTCATAGTGAATACAGAGCAGCTGGCTACCACATTGACACCTTTTCCTTAGCAATGAATTTATTTTATAGCGTTTCTTACCCAAATGAAGGTAATTCTAGTCTTCTGCAAGTGGCAGTAGAACACCTCTACGGAGCTAGAATTCTTGGCTGGTCACGGAAACGACCCTTTCCTGCTTTGTGAATAGGCTGGATGGGCCTTTCTTGGTTTGGAAGAACAGACTGAGGTACAGATGAAGAAGGCTTTTTTTTTCTGAAATCCAATAAAAGGCAGGTGAAACATAGTTCTTAAGAAAACAAGCGGAATCCATCCATCACTGTTCTGAGCTCTGTGAGACCTGGGCTGGTCTTCCATCTTCCAGCCTGGTTTCAGAGTTACCATAACAGGAAGAGGCGTAAAGGGACAATGCAGTGGAAAGACCTTTGTAAGATACATAGTCTCATTTTCAGTCTCTCCCTTGGCTGTCGTCCAAGGCTGACCTGCATTATCCAGGTAGACTGGGAGAACTTCAAGGAGCAAGCAGAGTGGCTAATTAAAAATGTCCATCTCTCCTGACTTAGTCTGTTTTCCTCAACCTCATGAGGTCCACATGTCCCTCCACACCTTCATCAGACTAAGTTATATGCTTAGTGTTCTTTGAAACTGCTATCCCAAGATGAATCAGTCTTGAACTCAAAAACCAATCTTGTACTCAGTTCTCTGTGGCACACCTGCCTAAGCTGACTTCCTTGATATGTTTTTCTTTTCGCCATATTCACCTATAAATTAGTGGACAGTAACCTTTGCCAGTCACTGTGGTATTAAGGCCATAGGCTGTATGCTTGGCTGGGCCCATAAACCCATTTTCATCACAACACTGTTGGGAGCTGGTTTGCAAGGTTGATCAGCAAGCTTCAGTATGAGAAATTAAGATAGGTATGAGTCTATAGGGGTCTCTAGAAACTTGAATTGCTTTTCATCCAATGATGAAAATAGACTAAGAACATTCTAAATGTCATCTTTCTTTCCTGCATTGCAACCTGCTGTAAACAAGTATGGCATTGCCACTCCAGAGTTGCAGTTGCCACAGGTGTGCCAGATCCATACCACCCTGTCCTAACACAGCCTGTCATGATTGCTTGTCTTTAAGGATTTGTAACATATTCCCTAGAAGGAGCTTGAATTTCTTGTGGCGGAACCAGACAGGTTGCATTTGGTTGTGACTCCTAACTATTCACTATATAATAGATCAAAAACTCACAAAGAATCTTAAATACTGAGGGTGTATGATGCCATGGGGCAACACATACCTTCAAAGTCTTACCCTGTATCATCACCTACATGACAAACCTGACTGTAATGTGACTGAACTCAGTTTATGAATATTTAGATTTAAGTTGGTCTGCTCTAGATTACAACAAATAAAATGAACATTTTTAAATTTGCAGTGGCTAAATTCACATAATATGCATGATCTTTAAAAAAAACTAATCACAGAGAATTACCTTATATTACCAAAATAGTAAAAAAAGCTACCATATGATGTAACAATTTCATTTTTATATATAGACCCAAAAGCAATAACAGTTTCTCAAAGAATTATTTACCCCTCTTGTTCATTAAAGTAATATTCACAATGCAAAGTTATAGAGCAAATATTAATTTTCTGTCTCTGTGTGAGTAGATAAAGATACAATGTGTATACATAGTGTAAAGATCATGCAGCCTCTATAAAAAAAGAGAATTGTGTCATTTTCAGCAAAATAGGTATGCTGGAAGAATATTACACTAAATCAGAGAAAGGTATTTCATGCAAATGACACTGTTTGAGCAGAAATACACAGGTGTGAGTCCCTGAATGAGTCTCATAATTTCATATAGTTGAACTAAGAGGTTCCTTCATATAGTTGATATGGCTGGAACATGCATGTCTCTTGGCACACCACAAGAAAGTAGGCATTCCTGCCAAGAGTACTTATTGGCATGCATTTTAGTAAAACTAGTGAATGTCTTTTAAAGGATTTTTGATCGAGTGCCAAACAGATTTACTAACACAGCAATACCATTCTCTGTCAGGATGGAGAATGGAGAAGGCCATAACTGAGAAGTCACTTGGACAAACTTCAGGAATCTGTGTGAGCTACCAGAAGGAATAAAACAAACTACATTTGCAATGCAGACAAGAGGAGGAGTGGGTAGCTTAATTAAATTATGATTTAAAATTGATCTTGGACATCCTCTTTTCTGTAACTATGAAAAATAAAATTATGTTATCTTATATTACCCAGTGTTCTGTGATGGTAGGAAAAAATAATAAATGAATTAAAGCCACTCTTCTTTTTTCTTTTAAGGATAGAGAAATTTAATTAAGTTAAAACATTGCTCTTGTTTTGCCATGATGAAAATGTTGGGGAAAATCATAGGACATTACATCCATTTGGGTGGTACAGTAATGAACATTGATATCATCACTCAAGGAGAAAATATCCATGGGGGGCAGATAAATCACCCACCAATAGACCTACTAGTGAAACCCATTAAAATATAGAGACATCTAATGATGCATCTAGGAAAATCATTAAAAATGTCCCTCAAATAAAGAAAAGAAAGATAAAAGAGAGAGATAGAGAGAAAGAAAAGGAAACCTAAAAACTGAATGTCTGGCCAAGGTCTGTAAAAGCAGATCTCTCTGTCATAGTTTCCACCAAGCAGGGGAGTCCATAGAGTCCAATATTTTGAACTAACTCAAGTGCCAAAACTTCAATTTAATTTTCATTTATTACTTAGTACATGAGAGTGATTATGGACACCACAGGCTTTCTTATAAGCAAAAAGATATTGCTGTTAGTGTAGAAAAATTAAAAAAGGTAGTAGCTCTGGAAACAAAGGTCTCACACATGTGTGTTTGTTTTATAATAATTTTCTTAAGGTTATAGCAACGAAGCCAGGTGGTAGTGGCACACACCTTTAATCCCAAGCCTTTGGAGGCAGAGGTAGACTGATCTCTATGAGTTCAAGGCCAGCCTGGTCTACAAGAACTGGTTCCAGGACAGGCTCCATAGGTACAGAGAAACCTTGTCTCAAAACAACAACAATAAGAAGAGTATAGCAAGGATATTTTAAAATTGTTGAAACCCAAAGCTACAATGGCCATTTGAGACTCACTATTGATTAAAACATGATGACTTGCCCAGTAATACATCACTAAATATTTTATATTTAATTCAAGCTTAGGTTGTACATGTATTTGAGATAATTTCATTGCTTTTTTGTTTTAAGTATTTTGATCTTGTCTGATGATTTTCTTAAACTTTTAGTAAAGAAACTAGTTTGAGAAGGTATAATATTCTGGTTTTCTTGGATGAATTCAAATATTCAAAAACAAAGCTTCATCTTGTAATAGATGTACACTCTGCTTGCAGAACTTATACACAAACATTAATAAACTAAGAAGAGCAAAATAACTGCTGTCAAGACTTGGAGATGCTGCTGCAAAGCTAAATGCAAAAGTGACTCAAACTTTTCAATGCTCTTTGAAATTATGTTTTGCTTTATTTAATTTACCCAATTTTGTAAAACTCTTAAAGGAGCAATACAAAAATAATTTTCTTTAAACACACCTGTGTCTTTTCTCAGTAATTATGGTTTTATTGCTTTACATGTTTATTTTTATAACTTGTGAACCCTGAAAGCAAACCCTGGCTAAAGGATAAGGCTGTATTCCTCATTTCAATCTCTTTCTCAATGGCAGAAGAAGTGTTTTTTGAAAAATGATGGGTCTTGAGAAACAGCTGAACCAAATGATACCTTGGAATACAGTGTGCTATGTTAATGTAGGTTTCCAATAATTAACTATGAGTCAAGCTCTGGTTATCCACAAATATTTGTAGAGTCATAAACAATGGGTAATAAAGGCAATGTTGCCATAACAAATAGTATATATTACGGTATAATTACCAACACAGGAGCTTGATGGTTTTTTAATGAAGACTAGAATTTTTTAATCAAGAATTATTCATCTGAGAAACTCATTAACAATCTCATTCTCTAGTGCAGCTAAATTTACATAAAAATATGGTAGACACAGCCTATAGTTTCCTGTATAGAAATAATTTTCTCATTCTTTTGCAATTGATGTATAGGTAATGTATAAAATAATGTGTATTTTATAATATATTAGACAAATATCATGTAAATATAGGTATTTATGTAAATATATATCCATATTATAAGGAACAAGATTTTTCACCATATTCTTAACTGGTGATTCACCCAATGACACCTTTTTCTTTTAGAATAGAGTTATAGAATGGTTTCATTTTACTGGGCTTCAGCAAAGATGAAAGGAATCAGAAAATAGCAATAAAATATGGGGTCATTTTGTAAGAGCTGGAGATGACTCTACTATCCTAAATAGCCCGGAAGCCTCACAGGTGAGGTAACAAATCACTCAGCCCTTGACTTTGACATGCTGACATAGTCAAGGTAACACTGGAGTTTCAAAATTATGTCTCATGATCCAGATATGAATTTTAATAGAGTGGAGTAACGATCGGTGAAAAACATTCACCCCGTAAAAGTGAAAAGACCACTGGTAACTATCTTTGAATTCAACTTTTCTAAGTTGGCAAAATGAATAAATCCTTACAATAATCTGACTATAGTTTATTCATGACAAAATCCTGACTTGTAATAAAACTACCAATTTTTAAGCTGTTCCATCTATAACCCTCTCTTACCTCTGAAACGGCCTTTGAAACAATACGTACTTTTAACCTTGAAATTATGAAAAAGTAGCTTCCTATCAACCATTATAGGGGAACTTTGCAAAAAGTTCTAACTCATAGGTATTATCAACAGGCAGATTGATTGGTAATTATCAGGGCAAATGCCATTTTGGGGGCACATCTTTATTTGACCTTACATAGATATTACTAAGTGGAAAAAATTTCATCCCTAGAAACTTGTCTAATGAGAATAGTAATGAAATGAGTTGGGACACATTTAAGAGACAGATATTGGAAGTCAGTTTTCATTGCAAAGGTTCCTCAGTTTTTTGACTAGGTTTATTCTTAGATATTTTATTGTTTTAGGCTATTGGGGATGGGAGTGTCCAGAAGCATGGTACAGAGAAATACAAAGACAGATTCATTGAGAGACACTAGAAATGACTAAATCTTGATTTGCATTTCCTCATGGTTAAGGATGTCAGATACTTCTGTATTTCTCAGCCATTTAAGATTACTCTGTTGAAAATTCTCCGTTTAGACCTATACTCCATTTTTTATTTGTATTATTTGGTTTGTTCACGTATAGTTTCTTGAGTTCTTTATTTATTTTGGGAATCAGCCCTCTGTCAGATATGGGGTTGGTGAAGATCTTTTCCAATTCTGAAGGCTGCTGTTTTGTACTATTGATGATGTCATTTGCTTTATAGAAACTTTTAAGTATCATGAGGTGCCATTTATTAATTGTTGAAGTTCAGGAAGTTTCCTAATGTGCCAGTGCATTCAAAGCTATTTCTAACTTTCTCTTCTATCCAGTTCAATGTATCTGGATTAGTTGAGGTCTTTGATCCACTTGGACTTGTGTTTTGTGTGTGATGATAGATATGGATCTATTTGCATTCTTCTACATGCAGACATCAGTTATGGCATCACAATTTGTTGAAGATACTTTCTTTTTCCCATTGAATAGTTTTAATTTCTCCAAGAGTCCACACTACACCTGTCAGAATAGCTAAGATCAAAACCACAAATGACAGCTTATATTGGAGAGGATGAGGAGCAAGGGGAAAGTTCCTGCATTGCTGATGGGAGTGCAAACTTGTACAGACAGTTTGGAAATCAACATGACAGTTTCTCAGAAAACTGGGAGTCAATCTACCACATGACACAGCTATACCACTCTTGGGCATATACCAAAAGGATGCCCAATCATACCACAAGGACACTTTCTCAACTATATTCACAACAACTTTATTCATAATAGCCAGAACCTGGAAACAACCTAGATGTCCCTCAGTGGTGGGATGGCTTAAAAAAATTGCACAGTGGGGTATTAATCAAGCTGTTAAAAACAAGAACATCAGAAAAATTAAAAACAAATCGATAGAACTGGAAAAAGATCATCTTGAGTGGGGTAACCCAGACCTAGAAAACAAACATGGTATGTATTACTTATAAATGGATATTAACTGTAAAATAAAGAATAACAAGCTACAATCTGTAGACCCAGAGAGACTAGGTAACAAAGAATATTCAGCAGTTGAGGGGAGGATCCCACCCATGTCTCCCTGGGAAGGGGAGGAAATAAAAGAGATTTTGCGACTGCGAGATGAGGTTGGGGGAGTGGAGGGTGAAGAATCCTGAAAGAGACTACTTGAAAAGGGGCTCATTTCAGGGTCAGATTAAAACCTGGCACAAGGTAAACTCCCAGGAATCTTCAAGGTTGACCTCAGCTAAGATTCCTGGCAATAGCGGATATGTAACCTGAAGTGGCCATCTCCTGTGACCAGATTGATACCTAGCTCAATTGTCATCAGAGAGGCTTCATCCAATAACTGATGGAAACAGATATAGACCCACAAGTAAACATTCAGCAGAGCTTGGGGAATCCTGCAAAAGAGGGGAAGAAAGGATAGTAGAAGCCAGAGTCAAGGACACGATAAAAAACCCCACACAATCAACTAAGCTGGTTCATAGGGGCTCACAGAATCTGAAATGACAGCCAGGGAGCCTGCATAGGACTGATGGAGGCACTCTGCATATGTGCTACAATTGTGTGGCTTAGTGTGCTAGTGGGACTCCTAACAGCTTTGGAACCCTACTCCTCACATTGGGTCTCCTTGATGATCCTTAATACATGATGGGAGAGCTTGTCTTAGCCTTACTGCGACTTTTATGTCATGTTTTGTTGGTATCCATGAGAGACGTGTCCTTTCCTGAACATAAAGGGAGAAGGGAATAGGGTGTAGAAACAGAGGTGGTGGGAGGGACTAGCGGGAGAGGAGCGAGAAGATCCTTCTGCAGGAGTATAAAATAAAGAAATTAAATTAAATTAAAAATGAAATAACTAAACCAGAAATAATCAAGTGATGATACATTCTGTGAGTGGCGTATTTTATGTTCAATAGTTAATATAGCAGGACACATCATATATGGCTAGAGTTAGTACGGTTCAGGAATAGTGGCCACTATAAATATGTGAATGACATATATAATGGAAAAGAAGGTATGAAAATAAAAGATAAAAACTAAAGATATTTTTAAGGAAGTAAAGAAATATTGCTGTCCACCTTGAAAATTAGTGAGATCTAATAGTTATGTATATGCAATATAAAAGTTAAGGCAAGGAATGGTCACATGCATATGCAGTTGCTGCTACTTTGAATGCAGAAGCAGGAGGAATACCTAAGATTAAATTTTAAGTGAGTCCTGACTATTATTATAGTAATATATATATATATACACATATGTGTATATTTTATATATAAAATCACTGAACACGCACAAACATATATATATATAATACATGCTGAGTGATTATTACCCTCAGATGACCTGTCCTCATAAGTCATATTCCTTTTTTAAGGTTCTGAAATATAAGAAGGCAAATGATATCCCTACATATGACATTAAAAGAACCAGTTATATAAAGAGAGTTTGTGACTTTTAGAGAAGCACTTTCTAGTCACAGCAGATGAGCTTCAAACCTGCTTTTCATGGAGGTCAACATCAAAGAAGAAATTAAAGGTCTAAAAGAGAAGAAGGCAAATAAAGGACAACTTCAGAGAGTAAGAGACAAGGCATGTACTTCAGGGCTGGCCATGTTCTAACTCTATGTTTGTGGCACTCTAACCATTATTCAGATCTTGGTAGGAGTTGTCGTTCTTGAAGTCCTCTGCAACAGAATGCCTTAACAGACAATCTAACTGAGACACAGACTGGAAGAAAGGTGTTCCTCAAATAAAAACTTGGAAAATAGTTTGTTGGGATATAATGCTCTTACACACTGTATTTGTTTAATAAAATACTGATTGTCTAGCAGCCAGGCAGAAAGTATAGGTGGGGCAACCAGTCTAGGAAAATTCTTGAAAGAGGGAAGGCAGAGACACAGTAACAGGTCAGATGCAGAGGAAGCAAGATGAGAATTCCTTACTGAGAGAAGGTACCAAATCATGTAGCTAAGCATAAATAAGAGTTAAGGGGTAATTTAAGTTGTAAGAGTTAGCAGGTAATAAGCCTGAACAATAGACCAAACGGTCCATAATTAATATAAGCCTCTGTGTGCTTATTTGGGAGTGAATGACTGTTAGCAGTAAATAGAGGAAGAACATTGAACAAGCAAAGCATCAGATATTTTTGAAGCGACAATAGCACTTTAGAACTTTGATATCCTAACATTCCCTCATATGAAGCACTTTGTACTCAGTCTTCCTGCAACGCTAACTGATACTGAAATATTCCACCCTTAAAACAACTCTTGATGTTATTATTTCACAAATATTCCTGCATTTGATTCATGAGGCTAATAAAATTTGGAATGAGATTTTCTAGCTCGAGGCTCTGCATACGTGGTCCACTCTTTCTCAAATGTATGTCTTCTGAAATAGAATACCCTGTCTCTGGCTAAGAGTAGCTGTGTTAAAGGATAAAGGGAAAACATCAAGCCACTAAACTATGTCATTATCCCACTTTATTCCACTTATTGAAAGAGTTTTGGAATTTTGCCTTATGAATCAATATCTAATTTATGTTCTCAAGTTTTTGAAAGTTTGAGAGGTTTAAAATCTTACTTTCACATATGAAAGTGAAGTTCTTGACGACTCAGTGCATGTAATTGAGGTTTGGAGACTGAGGGTTTTTTTTTTAAGTTCACTATCTTTGCCTTTTAAATCAGTAACTTCAGTGCTTAAATGTTATCAAAAAGCTCCTTTTGTTATCTATTCAAAGATGAGAACTTCTCCCTTGAAGCAGCTGCGATCGTTCACAGCATGTCATTTCAGGTCCTTCATAACAGTATTGAATAGACTCACATAATTGGATGCTTAACCAAGCATAACTGGCCCTAAGAGGTGGTGGTATAATCGGATACCTCCCTTATCTCCTTGCTTGCAAACTCAGACCGTTTCAAACTGGAGAGACTTTGTAATCTCATAAGGGGACAAAGACAAGAAGGTTCCTGAAAGGACAGTGTTCAAAGAGCAAGGACTATCAATATCCTCTCAGGACCATATGATAAGCAGGACTCAGTCAGGACCCTGTACTGCACAGAAAAGCAGATGGCATCATTCACAAAGCTTTTGATGGACTGACCTCTTATATTATGAAAAACAATTTGCATTGAATTATCAAATGTGAAATACACCAGTAATCTATTATATATTATACACCATTAATATATATATATTCTTTTCCTAGGTTAATATACACCAACCTAGGGAAAAATTTGTTGCATAGGATGTGGAATTTGAATACTCTTCATCCACATGTGATCTGTATTTTGATAAACCATGACAATTATGACAGCACTCCCTTTATGTACTTTCTCTACAATATGCAGCTCTAGTCAGACAACTAGGAAGGTGAGGCACACACATATTGAGACACTTCCTACAGAATGCTTGCCTGTGAATCTTACTATAAATTGACAAAGTCATTGAAAAGTAGAAGAATATATCGCAGATAAACAAAGCTTAAGAACACAGGAAACCAAGTATGTGTAATCTTGATATGAACTCAAAAAGGCAAATAGTAAGAACTCTTTATGGGACTTGTATTACGTTTGCTATCTTGGTAGTAATAAATAAAATATAAGATGTGAAACATTGAAAGGTAAACTGGGTGAGTTTTACAAGAGAAGTACGTAGTGCATTTTATTTATTTATTTATTTTTGTAATTGATTTTTATTGAGTTCTACATTTTTTTTCTCTGCTTCCCTTCCTGCCTCTCCCCTCTCCTTCAATCCTCTCCCAAGGTCCCCATGCTCCCAATTTACTCAGGAGACCTTGTCTTTTTATACTACACATTTTTGGTTGTTTGATTTTACATTTTAAGTCTACAACTGCTATAAATTTTAAAAAGTACAAATTTTAAGAACTGTGAAATGCATATTTAAATAACTGAATGGAAGCTCCTCAGATCTCACCACCGCCTCTCACCATGCCTTTAGGGGTGACTGTTGCCTGAGATATAGATTTATTTGCACTCTGGTCATTATAATATGTTTTCTGGAAAACTCTGGAATAACATCTTGGGCTGTAGTGAGAATGTTTCATTATTAGAGGTAGACCTCGTGACCAACTTTTCAATTCTCTTCTACATATTTAATTTCAATTCTCCTGCTGGTCTCTTTGCACCCCTAGGCTGTGCAGGGCTTTCTCCTTTTGCTCTCCTGCCATCCTTCCCCAGCTGCCTATAGTTGGCTTCTTCACACAAATGGGAACCCCATGGCTTTCTCATCACTTTGCTTCCTTGCACTCCCAATCACTTCTCTCCTCATCAACTGATAATTCCCAACTGCAGTAGTGCTTGAGGGGTGGACTCGGGGAGGCCTTGCCTTGATAAATGATTCATGAATGTTCCCACTTCCACTTGAGGGAAGAAAGAGACTCATTTTCAAAACTAGAAACACTGCTTCCAAAACTGTAATGTCACTGCAGTGAAAGCAATAATCACAGCTACAACGTGGCATGAAATGCAAGAGTATTGAAAATGAAGCCTAAAGCATGGGAGGAACAGAGGGATTGAAATTCACTTTGCACATTAGGAGGCTATACTACTATTTCCAGAAATGTTAGAATAAAAATTGCTTGATTGTCAACATGTAACAACTTTGTTGAGATTTCTGCCCAGTAAACTGCTAAAATGCACAGATTTTTCAAAAGCATATACAGAAAGGAAAAGGGACCAGGCAGTCAATGTTGTCACTCATAGCGTACCCATATTTTGAAGCTACAAATTGCATAGCAATATTGATCTTTGTCCGGGTGGTTACAAATTTATGGAAAACAAACAAAAGAAAAGTGAAAGAGGAATGGCACACCTTCAAAATCATCTGAAGAAGGATTCACTCGTTTACAATGTACAATTTTGCGTTCTTTCTGGGTATGTGTTACTGTTTCTAATTATTCCATTTAATTTTTATAATATTGTGAGGGATAGGAAGTTAAATATGTAGCAGAGGTAAAGATCATGAGGACTGGACCACCAAATAACAGGTCCTAGAGCAATCTCTATTAAAGAAACATCCATCACTTTGGGAAATAATTTCATACCCAACAAAGAAAATGAAATTAAAAAAAATAAAGATAGACAGTGCCAAACATTACTGAGAAAGTACATATCCAACACCAGTCTCACTCCAAATCTCCTGTCATGGAACCTGGACTGTTAAGTTGATTACATAAAGAAATAATGAAATTCAAGCTGCTGTGTTCACCTAGAGGGAACTTTTCTAACTAAATCATTTGAAGTGGGAAGACATTTCTTTAGTCTGTGCCTTCTGAGGTGGGAAGAACCACTTTCAATCTGGGCCTCATGCTCGGTGGCAAGTTATAAAAGAATATTTAGTGTGAAAACCCTTGCTCTTTGCAGGCTTCCACTCACTATTGCTAACAAGTTCATTCCTTCACTGGCATTGAATCCTACTTCGCACAGAATATCCTGTAAATCAACTGAGAATGCAGCATCAGGGATTTAACAACCACTGGATTTTTCATTGGAAGACAGGCATCATGGAACTAACTGATCAACAGCCTGCAAAACATTCTAATAAATTATATATATATATTAGAATATATATATATTTCTGTTTTCCTGTTTTGTTTCTCTAAAGAACCCCGACTGTCTTAGTTAGGATTTCTATTGATCATGGCAAGTCTTAAAAAGGAAAATGTATATTGGGGCTACCTTACAGTTTCAGAAGTTTAATTCATTATCATTATGGCAGGAAACATGAAGGTATAAAGCAGGACATGGTGCTTGAGAGGTGACTTATCTGAAGGCAGTAGGAAGTAAATGAGATACCATGGCCATTCTTGACCTTCTGAGACCTCAAAGCCCATCCCTTCTGACATCCTTCCTCAAAAAAAACCTCACCCACTCCAATAAAGCCTCACCTCCTAATAGGGCTACTTCCTATGGGCCTATGGGGACCATTTTTTATTCAAACTACCACACTGACTAATAATTCCCTCATTTCACCCTTTGAGATCAATTATTGATGTCCATATACACATAGGTTTTTGATGTCAAATGTCCTTCTGTATGCTGTGAATTTTATTGGTAGAAAAATAAAGCTCCTTTGGCCTATGGCAAGGCAGAATGTCACTAGATGAGATGTCTAAGCAGAGTTACAGAGAGAGAGAAGGTGGAGACAAGAGAGAATCCATTGAGCTACCAGAGCAGCACAATGTACCAGAGAGCAGGTACTGCCACAAAGCCATGGGAGATACAGAGATTATTAGAACTGGGTTGACTTCTATTTAAGTGCTAGCCAGTAATAAACCTGAGTAATTGGTCAACCAATTGTAATTAATATTAATTCTCTGAATAATTACTTTATAGGTGGCTACAGGGACCAGTGGGTGGGAGAGAAACCAGAAAATATATTCAACAAAATTATAGAAGAAAACTTTCCCAACCTAAAGAAATATATTCCTATGAAGGTTAAAGAAGCATACAGAACACTGAATAGACTGGGTCAAAAAAAATCCAATTTTTTTAAAAGCTATCTTTACATTGAAATTTAAGTTTGAGGATATGTTGCTTTGGAAAAGAGGTTCTGCTTCTGTTTACACAGAAGATGAGAAGACATGGATTCCTTTCAGGTTAAAATGATTTGATCAAACAAAATGCCTTGAATAGTCTCTGATGGGAGCAATGAATCAGGTGATCCAGCATCCACAACAGCTACAGGGTTACTGACTGAGAAGGCCAAATCACACAAAATACCTCAGTCAGGGCTTGGTTATTATTAAAATTTCCTCAGGGACCCTAAAGATACATCATTAACAGACAGCAGGACACAGCTTGGAGAAAACAATATCCACATTTCCAAGAGTTTTGGGGGGGTTGGATGGTCTTTGATTATTTTATTGGTTATGGATGTTTTTAATTATTTAGGGGAATATAGAAATATAGGATAAAAAACAACTATTAATCTCAGAAATTTTGCATTGGCATGAAATTTTTATATTGATATAAATTTAAAATATTTTTTATTATGCTGTATATATTACTACTCTTGTTCAGGAATTGTGCTTATGCAGCTCATTTAAAATTGCAATGTATAATTAAGAAATGAGGCTAGCAATTAGTCTGTAATAATCAAACTTGTAGTCGCATTAGGTATGTTTTCAAAGATAAATAGATATATTTAGATGGATAAATGATTTTCAAACACTTCAAAGAACTATAGAATATGGCATCTAAAATGTTTTGTTAACCTAAGGTTTTTAATTGCAATGAGACACATCTCTTTCTGGCAGCACCAATTTACTTCAGACATGATGGGCATCAAGGAAATTTCTTATGAAGCTTGCTTTTGGTGTGTCAAGGCTGGCCATTTTGGGAAAAAAAAACTGCTCATGCCTAGACTGCTTGACAATATGCTGTATAAACTGGACATGCAGAACAAACATGAAAATGACTGCTGAAATTGTCAAAACAGGTTAGGACAATCCTTCAATGTTTCTACTTCATGAGATAGTCTGCCAGACATTCCACAGGACACAGAAGAAAGTGACAGATGAATTTTGCCAAAATAGGCAGACGGTCCTTCAAATTTCCTACTACACTGAGAAATCTACCACATACTCTAGCCCTGTAGGCTAAATATTTATGCCACCACATTACAAAAGAATTTTAGGTGACTATCCAGGCGACAATATATCTCTGTCATTTCTAGAGTTTTAGAAGTTGCTTACAATGCAATTCATGTTTACTCAAGTAATATTATATTCTCCTGGATTCTTTGATGGAATTGAAGAAGAGGTAGTTATAATTATAGTTTTTCTTAGTTATCATAAAAGATAAATTAGATATGAATCTCTGGACTCACAAAGATAAAATGATAGACTTTTTTAATTTTGCCAAATATGAATAGATGAAATATTATAATTCTAATTCTTTCTTGATACCTGATATATTATATACAATTCTGCAATATCAAAGTTAAAACCTTCCTTTTAAATTAGACAGAAAAGGGGAAGAGATGAGGGATGTCTTTTTGTATGCCATAAATATTTTCTTTTATTAGTTGATGAATAAAGTTGCTTTATTCATCTGCCTGGCCTACAGCAGGGCAGAATATAACTTGGTAAAAAATCATGCAGAAATACAGATGAAGAAGGGTAGAATCAAGGGAGAAGCCAGCTAGCTGCTGGAGCAGCAAGATGTACTGAAGAATAGGTACTGCCACAATGCCATGCGGAGATACACAGATTATTAGAAATAGGTTGATTTATATGTAAGAGCTAGCCAGTAATAAGCCTGAGCCATTGGCCAAGCAATTATAATCACTATTAACTCTCTGAATAATTATTTTATAAGTAGCTGCAGGGACCAGTGGGCAGGAGAAGAACTGGCCCAGCAGGACTGGGTAGGTTAGAGAAAAATATCCAGAAATATTTTGGATTTTGTGTCATTCACTATTAATGGCTATCCCTACACTAAGCCAACATCTTTCTGTATCTCCTTTTGGGGCTGCAGGAATGTTGTCATGCTTGATCTTATACAAATCTTGTGTAGGTTACCATACTTGCTGTGAGTTCATGCATTACCAGTTATGTCTTGCTCAGAGAACATCATTTTACAGAACAACTTCTGGAACCTTGGAAATTCAAATGTGTGTGTGTGTGTGTATACTCATGTGTGTGTACTACTAAATATTTACTTGCAAGATATAAAAAACATATTCACTAAAACAGTGTCAAATAAGGTTTATGGATGGTTTAACGGAGTTGAAAAGTAAAAATGTGTATCGAAAGATAAGTATGAAAAATAATGGCACTTTATACAGAAAATATATTGTAGTTAAAATATCCAGTGACAAATTGTTCAAAAAAGCTGAACCACATGGAATATGAATTTTGCTGACAGATGATGTCCATGGCACAATTTAATTTATACGAATGAGGAGGACTTCAGTGGTGATGATAATCAGAGAAGCAGTTGACTATTGAGTGGTGTTCTCTATAGTATGTTGACAAGAAAGAGAGCTGTGCTAGGCTTATTTTGTATTTTCATTGGCTAATGGCTATATGTGACCTTATGAAGATAATTCCTCAAGTAAGATAAGAATACAATCCCAGAGGAAAACTAATCCCTTTTCCCATTTTATGAGTCCATTTCAAAATAGCTGGCCCATCCTCATATACAATGATTTGTTCCAAATACATTAAAGCAAATGACATTTTTTAATTGCAAAATAAAATTTCTCCAAGCTTGTCATTCTTACACAGCAGAATTCATAAACAGTTTTAAAACTATAGTAATGTTTATATTGCAAGTTACTTAGACAACTATTATTTTCCCTGGAGCATAAGTATAGCCATGATTTTATATATATTTATATATATATATATGTTGAATCTCATTAAACCAGAGAACATTATCAGTCGTGGATGTCAATGTAAAACTTATTTTTAACAACTCTTACTTCTTTTGTGTTAATGAATAAACTATAACTTAAGAAATATTCCATATGACTTATGAATTAACTGCAAGAAATGTTAAAAAAAAGGGGGAAGGAAAGGATGATGGGAAAATAAAACAGCCCCTGTCATGAATAATCAAAGATCACAAAGCTAATAATTAAGAAAGTTCTAATTGGTAGAACAATGTTAGATGTAGTTTGCTATAAATAATTCAGACATCATAATCATATCAAGAATAAACTTAAAGGAAAATGGCGCATCACTGAGGATGAGATTCCAGCGGAGCTCCTAGAGATAGTGTGTGGGAAAGTAATAAAGCTACCTTCTCTTTCAAGAAATGAAATATCTATGGACTTGGAGATGAGATTATGATCCATCTTGAGCCTGTGTGGTAAACAAACATTTGGTCACATATTCTTGAACACTGAATACTGCTCTTGATTATGTAATATGTAGAAATGTTTTACCCTAATTTCCACCCACTTATACTTTTATAGCTTAAGCAGACTCATTTAAATTATAATAAAATGTGTAATATATACTTCATAGTTAATTGCATATGGAAACCTTGACAGAAAGTATTATAAGTTACTCTGAAGCCATAGACTATTTTCATATAGACTTGGTCAGGATTTCTGTAACATCACACTTCTCTTAACATGTAACTTTTGTGTCTCCACTATAGACAACACACTCTTTACTAAAGCAATTCCAGACTTTCCACAAGCAGATAACATTGGTAAAAGGTGTGAGTGGTGCACTCATGGATTGAGACAGCATCTTGATCAGAATTGGATGGTTGGGATTATTACTACAAGATAAGATATGAAAATAATTGGCAAATGCAATACAGCAAGCCAGGGTTAGAATGCTTGTTTGAACTCAGCTCTCCAGTCTCTGATCCTATGCTACAAACCTTTAAAATTCTATTGCTTCTGACTCAATAGATTTACAAATCATAATTTGTGTTGAAGAGATTTTACAAATACAGTAACTATTTGTGAACATAGAGTGCTTATAGCTTAGTGAAAGAAAATATGGTAACACTATTGTCCAAATAAATTACAGTGTGTATAAATAGAGAAATGTTATATAACCTAAAACTCAAGATATATTGATATTTCCAAAGGGACTGCATAAGTTTGCACTCCCGCCAGCAGTGGAGGAGTGTTTCCCTTTCTGTATATTCTCTCCAGCATAAGCTGTCATGTGTGTTTTTTATCTTAGCCATTCTGACAGTTATAAAATGGAATCTCAGGGTCATTTTGATTTGCATTTCCCTAATGGCTAAGGATGTTGAACATTTCTTTAAGTGTTTCTCTGCCAGCTGTGGTTTTTGTGTTGCAAATTCTCTGCTTAGGTCTGTATCCCAGTTTTTAAAAATTGGATTATGTAGTTTCTTTGAAGTATAGTTTCTTGAATTCTTTATATATTTTGGATATCAGCTCTCCTCAGATGTGGGCTTGGTGAATATATTTCCTCATTCTGTAGGCTGTTATTTTGTCCTATTGACAGTGTCCTCTGCCTATCAGAAGTTTTTTATTAGTGAAGGAACATGTGTGCATACATACGCAGAATCCTTTATTCAGTTGTGGAAGAAAAAACAGAGTTCCTATAAAAAAGAAAGAAAGCTGTTTTATTTATTGAAAATTAACTCAACACTGTCACATGGAATATCAGTAGTTAACGCTTCTGTCGGTGTCTTTGGACAGAACTTGTTGGCATGTTTAGTGGTTCAGCATCCTTGAGCCAGGTATTCCATGAAGTAGATCTTTGTGTCTTTGTGTCTCTGTCTCTGTTTCTCTTTCTCTAACACACATACATACAACACACACACACACACATGCAGAAGATATGACACACACTACCATGGAAACTGCTGAAGGTAAACAGAAAGACTTGGTTTTTTCATTGAACTGTGATATGGATTGGCATCTTCTGGGCATAGGTGTACACTGCATGAAGCACAAAGTGGGTATGCTTAGTGGTGAAGAAGTGGAAGGACTTATGGGATTGCTCCTATTAAAACACCAGAGCTGCATATCCTTCAACCCATTCAGGACACACTCAAACGGAGGCAAGTATGTGTTGATGCTCACCAACTTTACCTTCACCACCAGGCAGTCAGTCCTAGGAAGGAACATGATGTTAGAGATGTTGAAGAGCTTGTTTTGACTAAAGTCTCAAAGATACTCACCAACTCCACCAGTTAGAGATATTATCGTGATACCTTTACCAAGGACACATAGTAGGGTTCAAATGATGCCATCAGGACATTGAAGCTACATATGTTGATGATAGTTTTTTAAATTGCTCAGCTAAATGTCATCAAAATTTAAAACATTCTAATGTACTATTTGCCTCTACAATTCTCACTAGTGCATCACTCAATACCAATCCTTTATAGTTTAAGACAAAGAATCAAACAATATCTTTCTCAGGAATGTATATTTTATGATGGAAGCAGTATGACTCACTTTCCTCTTGCATTTCTTAGTTCATTCTATCTGGATTTATCCAGGCCTAAAAGTAAAATCCAGCAGTTTTTAGAAGACCACAGGAAGGTGTATTTAGATAAATTTAAGCAATGTATAAAAACGATGTTCACAGATTTGAGTTCTAAGGAAGTAAATGGCTCTCCTACTCAGAGTAAGTCACCTCTAGCAAAAGTCAGGGGTTTCTTTTGTTACAAGTAACAAGGGAAATGAAAATGAATATGTCAGATGAAAAGGGGAAAATGAAATAAAGAAGCATCACAGTTTCTGAAAATGGAGCTCTCCTTTGTGAATAGGGACAATAAGGAATTTAAGTAGGGGGAAAAAGCTCAATAATAGAAATGAGATTCCACTTGTTAGAGAGGATCAAGGATACCAACGTTTTCTCAGACTATGGTTATTTTCTCCCTCTGACAAAGAGAAAGGTCATTCTTGAGACATGGAGATAGAGAGATAAATTGTGCATGACATAGTCTATTGTCAAAATCACAAGTGATGAAAAGTGGGAAATAACCAGTGGCAATGAAAGAAATGCGAATGTACTTAATTCTGCGCAGTGGTCATTGGGTGGGTGGATTTGAGGTGGCTTAGAAACAGAGCTACAGGAGAAGGGATGAATCCTCAGCATCACTGACAAAGGTCTTTGAGCAATCAGTAAAGAAGGCATTCTGACAGTTTGTGTAGCCCTGGAACCACCTTCACAGCTGTGAAGTTTGAGAGATCAGTGGGGTGTAGTGGGTAGAGACTATCTCAAAGACTAGTTCACAACACACAAAACAGCATTGGCTTTCTCCCAGAGTTTTCTTAGGCCAGTAGTTTGTGATCTTATAGGAAATTGTATTTTTCCCCATCTATGGTAATGTATCGTGGGTGGGTGGGAGTTTCTACCAACCCATGAATAAGTGTTATAATTTAGTCACAGAATTTCCAAGGCTAGGCCTAGGATGGTTGCAGCATCCAAGGGTTGAAGATGGAAATGATGGAGAAGTTTTCTACTCTCCTCTCTAAAATTTTATCAGATAGCATTGAATAGCAAAAGATAAAAGTAATATTTAATACAAGATTAAATTCCTATAAAATACTCCAGATATTCCATGCTAGGTTGTGTTTCCAAATACAGAGCAGTTTGTTCATCTCGAGAGAATATATACATCTTTCACCTGGGAGATTTTGATACCTGAAATTAAAAACTGTATCAAACCAAAATTTATACTTTGATCTCCAATCAGTAACTCAGTTCTAGCAGATGGAATATGTGCAATGTAAATTGAGACCCTGTTACATGTTGGTTTATTGAAAACTATGGCACTTTCAAGTGTTTCACTAATATTCTCTTATGTAGTCTAAAACTATCCGCTTTCTTCAATAATACTTCTGAAAAATGAATGACAGTGTTTCTTCAGCAAATTGTGTTAATGAGTTTTTCTTCTTTGTCCCGTATTGTCTTACTACAGACTCTCTGTAGCATTGTAGGGTCATCATGAAGTTCCTAATGACTATTTTTGTTTCTCCTGAAACATTTCTTTAGCTCACAAGGGGGTCTGAAAGTAATCGATCTCCCTTGGCTCCCAGGAATGCACAGAGCTTCCAGGGGTGGAAGCCATTTAATGCTGAA
>LOEQ01004711.1:16603-35137 GCA_001685075.1 Bramus lutescens | reverse complement strand
GCTTGTTTTGTGTAACTGGTAAAACCTTATATCAAAAGGAAAAATACAACAAGGGCTGAGGATATAGTTGAATGGCATACTGTTTGCCTAGCATGCTTGAGGATCTGAGTTTGATTGTAGTACCTTTAAACAATAAATAAATAAAATTTAACACATGTATAATAAAAGTTTGTATTATTTACCATTGTAACTGGTGTAAGCAGCATATTATCAGGGACATACAGTGTTTTCAGTAGTTATGCTGGCAAAGGAGTATGTATGTATGGATCCTAAAACTTCTGTATTATATGTTGGTGACTTTAAATGATTTTTAATTTACTTTTTAAAAATTAGCATAAAAGTAATGTGTTTATGGATGCTTCATTCATATCTACATTATTTTTGTTGATCCTTCTTCCTTCCCTTCTCCACCCTGTACCTTTTCTACATCTAGTACCACACTTTTGTCTCATAGATGACTCTGATTTTTGGTATGCCACCTTAAGAGGCTCATGCCTATTACTTCTGTAGTTCTTGGAAAATTATTCTATAATATATGTAGTTGTAATCTATGAAGTTCTAAGCTGGTATGATTAACAACCCAATGTCTTTTATGTTAGAGACCTATGAAGAAATGATGCAGAAAACATATAGCTTATTTGTTGGCTAGATTTATCTGTCATCTTGACACAAACTGTAGTCATATGAGATGAGGAAACCCTGACTAAGGAAATGACCTCTTAAGGTCAGCGATCCTGTAGAGTATTTTCTTGATTAGTCATTGATGGTAGAGGGCCCAGGCATCTGTGGGTAGAAGCATCCCTGGGCTTCTGATCCTGGGTTTTATAAGAAAGCATACTGATCAAACCAAGTGAAGAAACCCAGTTAGCAGCACTGCTCCATGGCCTGTGCATCAGCTCCTGCCTCTAGGTTCCAGCTCTGCTTGGGTTCCTGTCCTGACTTTATTCAGTTATACAGTATGTTCCAGAACTATAAGCCAAATAAGCCCTTACTCTCCAACTTGATTTGGTCATTGTATTTTATCACAGCCATAGAAAACCTAACTAAAACATCCTATAAGCCGGTGGAATTTCATCTTCCTCAGCTGATTTTGGGAGCTCTGTTCAGTGACATCCCTTAGTCCATCCCAACCCCTTTCTGTCTTGCCTTTTCTCCAGTTTTTATTTTTTCCTTGTCCCTTCTTCCCTCCCTCAATCCCACCTATCTATCCCTCTCTTGCCTTTTCTCCATCTATTATTTCTTCTTTGATTGGTTCTTTTTATATAACCCAGGCTGTTTCCAAACTTATAATCATACTTAGGACATTTGTGCACCACTGTTCCTAGGTCAGAATGCTACTTAGTTAATGATTTTTCTACTTGTTTGAGGTTCAGCAGATGTCTTTAATTATACTTAATTCCTAGCCAGCTAAATGTATTCAGATATTACACTGTTAAAAATAGCTTATTAAATGTAATATTTTGATTTAGTATTAGGATTAGTTTGTTTAAGTTGTTTTGTTTTTACTTTTTCATAAGGCATATATTATTTACATAAATAAATGCAGTTAATTTTTATGTCCTCAGTGTTTATTTTTACTGCTGAAATCATACAATATTAACTTATACAAAACTGAAATTTTCTAATGTCTAATTGGAAAGAACACAAGTTCATTTTTATTTTCTCAGCATACAATAGAAGGTTCAAATGAAATACTAACTTAGGGTTATGTAACTGTAGGGCAATTCCATTTTACACTGATAAATTATCCAGGCAGGACTCATTTATCAAAACAAATTTACTTAAATAAAAACTGCTTTGTGTGCTCATGTACTAGTTTGTTTATCCAGTACTTACTATAATTTATCAAACTCAGATTTGTTTGAAATATAAAAAATATAGCCTATAGTAAAATGAAATAAATGTCTCATTTTTGAGGAATCATACATTAGGGAAAAACATTATTCGTTGTAACTCATTATCACATCCTTATTGCTGAGTTTAACTCTAATGTTCCAAAGTACATTTCAAAATATATAAAACAGACACAGTTGAAGTGACCTTTTAGAAAATGGAATGATTTCTCAGACCCATGACATGGTCTTTGCTCTTGATGGCCTGCTGTTGTTTCTGTTGTTTTAACTTCAAATTTATAAATATCTGGCTTTGTCTGTCCCCACCCACCATTTTTCTGCCATTTCTCTCCAACGACATGTGTATAGAAAACAATATTGACCTCGTATCAGAGTCTGAGTCACTAGTTCACCTGAGTGTTTGTGACTGGGGTGTAGAATATTGAAATAATCCCACTCCCCTTTTCTAAAGAATACTCAAAGGAAAAGGGGGTTTATATTATTTAGGAATTATCCACAAACCAAAACTGAGAGCTGTATAGACTGATCAAGACGGACAGAAGCAGATTTTTTTTCTGCATTCCACCCTCTGGGCTATTTTTGTGGTTTCTGTTGCTGTAGACGGTGTTCCTAGAAGTGAAATGTGTTTGTTTTCCTTAACTACAGTGCTTAGAACACACACTACACGCTGGGATGCTACTCATTTCAAGCACTCGAATGTGGACTAGTAGGGAACCATTTTATGTCTGCATTCCCTCAGCTTGAAGCCCACATCATATGTAATCATTTAATATATCTAAGAACTGCTCAGAAATGTGAGCTCGGTATCAGGCAAATTTGGCCAATCTTGTTTCACCATTACAAACCAGAGCAGTGAAGGGACTGTTCGCTCATCCTCATGTTGCATCCATAAGAATATTTCCAATCTTTCAATCTAAGATCCATACGTGAACAATGAATGAGCCAAACTGCTGACCTCAGAGCCCCATCCCTGTGTTTCTGTCGAGGTTCTGTTTCTCTATCTGATGACAGAACACAGCAGCAATAAGTAGGAATCACAGTGATCCACAGTTCTGCTAACTTTGGCTCTAGAACTCAGCCACCCTTGCTGAGACATCCTGGTTCTATCCTGGCCACTTCCACCCATCCTTCACTCTTTCTCTTTCCTGAGCTGAATTACAGTGTGGCCTGGCAGCGCTCCAGCCTTCCTTGGCTCCCCACCATCTCACCCTGTTTACTTTTCAATTCCCTCTTCTTCTTACATGCTTATTCCAGTCTTGGTATCTGCTCCTTAATCCAATCTTTTCTCATACAGAATTACCTGGGCTTTTTACCTTTGCATCAAGCCTTTCTGACATCCTGAGACATGTCTGTTCAGGACAGGATTCTCATCAACAAATTCCCAGCACAAAAATCTACGGAGTCTGGAATGCTGCCTGGTACCATGGTTCAGTTTAATTGCTACACGGTTATTACCTGGTGATCCAAACAACCCAGCTTCCTGACATAATGGTTTGGTCAGTATTACTTGTTAATTTCTTAATATTTCTTTAAAGATAGACATGGACATTCTATTTAAAACAAGTCTAACTTTGAATCTTAGATAGTTAGCAAGATTCCTTGCTCTTGATATCATCTTGACCTGCAAAGATGAACCCTGAATCATCAGCCAAAGCTGATTGGCTGCTGCAAAGGGACTGATTCCCAGATCTGGGACATATCTCTTTTACTCATGAACTTTTGTCTGTCATTTCTGTACTAAATGTGTGAGCCTCATAACTTCTTGAATGTTTTCCTTATCTGGTCACAGATAGAAAATCAAAGTGCCCCTGTCATCGGAGGATAACCCCTCAGAGAAGCCAGTTTCGTGGACGTCAGGGTTTTTTTCCACTGTGTTCTGTGATCTTGACTGAGCCTCCAGGGTGCAGTAAGATGAGTGCAACAGTGGTGGTTACATCAGTGTATAATTCTGATTCTCTTCCTGCTGTCGGTAGACCTAGAGACGGGGTCAGCAGAAAGCGTGAGAAGGCAACATCATGCAATTTAACCTTAGAGGGGAGAAGTACCTGATGAAGCAGATGTTTGTAGGATTTTATTTTTCCATTTTATTTTCCTTGGGAATCTCCTAACAGATAATAATCTATTTGAAAATTTAAAGACAAATTTTCAAATTATTATAAACACTCCCATAATTTTAACAAGAATATATTAGTCTTATGGATATTTTGTATATACATCTTATTTGCAAGCAAATCTGTGATTTGGTAGAAAGCTGTTTATCACAATAAAATTAGCATGGTTGTTTTAATGTAATTTGCTGCAATAATCTCAGAGGAAGTGGCACTATTAGGAGGTGTGACTTTGTAGGAGTGGGTATGGCCTTATTGGAGGAAGTGTGTCACTTGGAGGTGGACTTTGGGGTTTCCTATGCTCAGGATGCTGCCCAGTGTCCGAGTTGACTGTCTGCCTGTACGCTTCCATACTCCCTGCCTGAATGATAATGGACTGAAACTCTAAAACTGTAAGTGACTGCCCTCAATTAAATATCTTCCTTATAAAGGTTGTCATGGTCATAGTGTCTCTTCACAGTGCACTCAGTTACATTTTGTTATATCCGTATGCCTTTTGAAACAATCTCTTAGATTTTATAAATAATACTAGGTAAGGAGTTGCACAGAGTTTTCCTCCCTCCTCCCCCCCCTCACACACACACATCTTCTTTTCCCACATTTTTATGCCTCCTTGACACATAAAGACTTGAGACTTTCTCTTAGCTCTTGTTCCAGAGCCCTCCTCTAAGGTCAGGATGTGGCCACAGTTAAAAGCAAAAGCCTGGGGCAAAGGAGAGTTTGACAAGCTGGTATCAAAGCCAAGGGCACTTCGGAGTTACTTAGTACAGTCCCTGAAAAGCCACTGCAATATCCTACCTCAGAAGTCTGATAAAGTCAATACCCATTAAGAAACTGGAAAGTAAAGGAAAGGTAGGAAAAATACTCTCAAAAGCTAATAATAATATTTACCCTGAGGGATATGCTATCAAGTCTTCCTGTGAACAGAGTTATTGGACCCTTTGTAAATATGCTGGCAAACTTATTGTTTTCATGAACACTGGAATGATCCTCTCAGCTTTTACCGTGAAACCCACAGCCCTTTCTCATTACCAATTATTTGTTTTGCTATTTCAAGCCTTGTAAACTGTGTAAACTGTGTTTTATAATTTCTTTTGCTTTAAATTTCAAGTAATTCTAGGAACACTTTTGAATATCTATTAATCCTACCTTGGGCTTTGCTTAATTTTGTTTAGCAACTGATTTATTACCATCTATTATTATCATACATTTATTAGCTAGGACTATTGTGTTACTTATATGTAACTGATATCTTCCTTTTTTGATTATTATTATATCAAACTCAATTATATTATTGATTTGCTACTATAATGTCTCTGATTGTTCCCTTGGGTCTCTATTTTTGGGAATTATTTTGATTTGTGTTTATTGAATTTTGATTTTTTTTTAACACACTCAATGTTCTCTGAACTTGAAGACTACAATACTATCTCCTTTTGCAGCTTTAATTTTCTGATTTTTCTGTCACCTATGTTTATAGACAGGTACTACTTATTTTGTGGTTTAGAAATGTGTTACTGTTTTCAGGAGTTTTAATGTTTTATTTTTTTTTCCAGATCACTATGTACTTTTAGATGAGATAGAAAAAGGACCCATGGGCTCCGTATCTCATCTTGACTAAGTTTCTTTTACTTATAGATTTTCTGACTCCTACAGGAAGAAGCAGTGAAGAAAAAGTGAGAGATTCTATAAATCAGATTATAACCCAATCTGAGAGCAGAGGACAGAGGCAGGATGAGGAGCTCAGGAAGCCCATCAAAACCACAGGGCTTGCCTCTGCATGTGGGAAACCATAAATAAGAAACCCTGACAGCAATGGCAAGTGGAGGAACCAGCGGCACCGAATATCCTCGCCTAGATGCAGATGTGGTAATCTGTAGGAGGGCTTGTAACTGAAAGGTCAGTGCAGGGTTATGGGGAACTTGCACAGCTGTTACTACACATAATTAATAGCAGACAATGGCCCCCATATTCAGCCTATTACCTACAAGAATTCAGAAAATAAATATCTGTGTCCATGTCTCTTTTCTGCCATCCCATATCTTTTGTAGGTCTCTAGAGGCTGACCTTCTGTAGTGTGTCTTCAGATCTGCATTTTGGCTTCATCCAGGGCTCATGAGGCATCTGTAAACTATAGTTCTTTTGACTTTCTTGGACAATACCTACTGTTTCCATACTGGAGATGAAATGAAGAATTTCTGTTATTCTTAGAAAGATACCACACTGTAGACTCTTGGAAGCTTTAAAATGTATCTCTAACTTAGACATTTGTGAGAAGCCAAGGTTTTCCAAGGGGGTAAGATAATCAAAACTGATGATTTTCTTACTGATGAAGATATTAATTACAATTATCACTTCATGAACAATCCTAAATACTTCTGCAATTTCTGTTTTAGGAGCTAAAATTTCATTTTTTTAAGTTTTTATTTAAAAGTTTTTTTTTTAATTTTACATGCCAATCACAGTTCTGCCTCCCTCCCATCCTCCTGCTCCTCCTCCCCCTCCCCCACCCAATTCCCCATCCACTCCTCAGAAAGGGTAAGCCTCCTATGCGCAATCTACAAAGTCTGGCATATCAAGTTGAGGCAGGATCAAGCCCTTCCCCCTATATCAAGGTTGAGCAAAGCATCCCTGTATACGGAATGGGCTCCAAATAGCCAATTCATGCTGTAGGGATAAATACTGGTCCCGCTGCCAGTGGTCCTACAGACTGCCCAGGCCACACCCACCTTCGGAGGATGTAGTAGACCCTATCAGTTTCCCCAGCTAACAGTTCAGAGTCAGTGAGCTCCCACAAGCCCAGTACAGCTGCCTCTGTGGGTATCCCTAATATGATCTTGACCCCTTAGCTCGTATAATCTCTCCTCCCTCTCTTAGAATGAACTCTGGGAGCTTGGCTCAGTGCCTAGCTGTAGATCTCTATATCTGCTCCCATTATTAACTGGATGAAGGTTCTGTGGTGACAATTAAGGTGGTCATTAATCTGAATACAGGGGAAGGACAGTTCAGGTATCTTCTCCACTATTGCTAAAAGTCTTAACCGGGTCATCCTTTTTGATTCCTGGGAGTTTCCCTAGCACCAGATTTCTCCCTAACCCCGTAATGGCTCGTTCTATCAAGATAGCTCTTTCCTTGCTCTTCCTCTCTGTCACTCCTCAAACTCAACCATCCCATTCCCTCATGTTCTGCTCTGCCCCTTCACACCCCCTTCCCAATTTACTCGGGAGGTCTTAATTAACTATTTTCCCCTTCCTAGGGGGTATCAATGCATGTCTCTCTTAGGGCCTTCCTGTTAGCTAGCTTCACAAGGGTTGTGGATTGTAGCATGTTTATATCTTTCTTTACATCTAATGTCCACTTAAGAGTGAGTACATAACATGGTTGTCTTTCTGTGTCTGGGTTGCCTCACTCCAGATGATTTTTTCCTAGTTTCATCCATTTGCCTGAAAATTTCAAGATGGTATTGTTTTTTACTGTTGAGTAATATTCCGTTGTGCAAATATATAACATTTTCTTTATCTAGTCTTCAGACGAGGAGCATCTAGGTTATTTCCAGGTTCTGGCTACTATGAATAATGCTGATATTAACATAATTGAGCAAGTGTCTTTGTGGTCTGATTGAACCTTTTTTGGGTATAGTCCAAGAGTGGTATGCTGGATGTTGAGGTAGGTTGATTCCCAATAATCTGAGGAAACGTCATACTGATTTCCAAAGTGGCTGTACAAATTTTCACTCCCTCCAGCAGTAGAGGAGTGTTCTCCTTACTCCAAATCCTCTCCAGTATAAGCTATCATAGGTGTTTTTGATCTTAGCCATTCTGACAGGTGTAAGATGGTATCTCATAGTCATTTTGATTTGCATTTCCTTGATGGCTAAGGATGTTGAGCATTTCCTTTAATGTCCTTTAGCCATTTGAGTTTCTTTGGTGTAGGAGGTTCTTCTGTCTATGTGTTGCTTTTATTGGTTGAATTTTATTGGCCTATTGATAGGGCAGAACTTAGGTAGGCAGAGTAGACAGAACTGAATGCTGTGAAGAAGGGCAGACAGAGAGCCACCATCGAGCTGCCAGGTCAGACATGTTGAATCTTTCCTGGTAAACCATGACCTCGTGGTGATTTACAGATCATGAGAAATGGGTTGAATTAAGATGTGAGAGTTAGCCAATAAAAGGCTAGAACTAATGGACCAGTTTCTGTGTGATTATTTTGGGGTGTAAGCTAGCTGGGTGGCTGGGACAAACAAAGGGCCCACTCTCCCTACAACATTTCTTCAGTTAAAGTTCTCAGTTTAGACCTGTACTCCAGTTTTTCAATTGAATTATTTGGTATTTTGATGGCTAGTTTCTTGAGTTCTCTCTCTATATATATATTGAAGATTAGCCCTCTGACAGATGAGGGGTTAGTGAAGATCTTTTTCCATTCTGTAGGCTGCCAGCTTGTCTTATTTACCATGTCCTTTGCTTCACAGAAGCTTCTCAGTTTCAGGAGGTTCCATTTATTATTGCTGCTCTCAGTTCCTGTACTCTGGTGGTATATTTAGGAAGAGGTCCTTGTGCCCATGTGTTTAAGGCTATATCCCAATTTTCTTCTATCAGGTTCAGTGTAACTATATTTATGTTGTGTTTTTTGATTCATTTGAACTTGAGTTTTGGGTACCATGGATACATATGGATCTATATGCATTCTTCTACATGTCAAAATCCAGTTTTGACAGCATCATTTCTTGAAGATGCTTTCTTTTTTCAATTGAACAATTTGGGCTTCCTAGTAAAATATCAGGTGCCCATAGGTGTGTTAATTAATATGAGGGTCTTTGATATGATTCCATCGATCCATGTGTCTGTTTTTAATGCCAAAATATAGCTTTTTTTTACTACTTTAACTCTATATTGTATCTTAAAGTCAGAGACAGTGATGCCTCTAGAGATTACTTTCTTGTACAGGTTTGGTTTTATGTCCTCGGTTTGGTGTTCTTTTATATGATGTTGAGTTTTATTCTTTAAAAGTCTGTGAAGAATTGTGGTGGATTTTAATGGCGTTTGCATTGAATCTATATATTGCTTTTGTTGATTGCCATTTTTATTATGTTAATCCTTTCTATCCAAAAGCACTGGAGATCCTTCCATTTTCTGATATCTTCTTCAAATTCTTTCTTCAAATTCTTAAAATTCTTTTTCATACAGGTCTTTCACTTGTTTAGTTAGATATTTTATGTCACTTATGGCTATTATAAAAAGTGATGTTTCTCTGATTTCTTTTTCAGTCCAATTATCATTTATATATAGGAGGGCTACTAACTTTTTAAAGTCATCTACCTGATAATAATTTAAATTAAATTATCCTACCACATTACTGAAGGTTTTTATTAACTGTAGGACCTCCCTGGTAGAATTGATAGCATACACTTATGTGTACTATCATATCATCTGCAAATAGCAAAAGTTTAACTTCTTTCCTTTTCAATTTGTATCCCCTTGATTTCCCTCTGTTGTTTTATTGCTCTATCTAGAATTTTGAATATTATATTGAATAAATGTGGATATAGTGGAGAATTGTTTTGTTCCTGATTTTAGTGGAATTTTTTTGAGTTTCGCTCCATTTAGTTTGATGTTGGCTGCTGGCTTTCTGTATTATGTAGGTAAGTTCCTAGTATTCTTAATCTGTCTAAGACCTTTATCATGAAGGGGTGTTGGATTTTGCTGAAGGTCTTTTTGGAATCTAATGTGATATAATGTGTATTTGTTCTTTCAGCTATTTTATATGGTGGATTATATTTACAGATTTTTGTATATTGAACCATCCCTGCACCTATGGAATGAAGTCTACTTGATAATCGTGTATGATTTTCTAGATGTGTTCTTGAATTCAGTTTACCAGTATTTATTAAATAATTTCCATGAAGGTTCATGAGGGAGGTTGGTCTGTAATTCTCTCTCTCTCTCTCTCTCTCTCTCTCTCTCTCTCTCGGTGCATCTTAGCATGATTTGGGTATCAGGGTGATTGTAGCCTCATAAAAAGAGTTCAGCAATTTTTTTTCTGTTTCTAGAGTGTGGAACAACTTGAGGAGTATTGGTATTAGTTCTTTGAAAGTATTGCAGAAATCTATGCTGAAACCATCTGATCCTGGGCTTTTTTTGGTTGTGAGACTTTTAATGACTACTTCTATTATTGTAGAGTTTATAGGTCTATTTACGTTGTTTATCTGGTCTTGATTTAATTTTGGTATGTATTACCTATCCAGAAAATTGTCTACTTCTTTTAGGCTTTCCAGTTTTGTGGAGTACATATCACAAATGGTTCTCTGAGTTTCCTCAGTGTCTGTTGTTATGTCCCCCTTTTCATTTTTGATTTTGTAAATTTGGATATTCTTTGTCTTTTGGTTAATTTGGATAAGGGTTTGTCTAACTTAATGATTTTCTCAAAGAACCAACTTTTTGTTTCATTTTGTATTGTTCTCTTTTTTCTGCTTTGTTGATTTCAGTCTTCAGTTAGTCATTTCCTGTTGTCTGCTCCTCCTGGGTGAGTTTGCTTCCTATTCTGGAGCTTTCCAGAATGTTGCTAAGTAGATAGTGAGAGATTACTCCAAATTCATTATGTAGGCACTTAGTGCTATGAATTTTCTTCTTAGCACTGCTTTCATAATTTCTTATAAGTTTGATTACATTGTATCTTCATTTTCATTGAATCATAAGAAATCTTTAATTTCTTTCTTTATTTCTTCCCTGACCCAGTAGTGATTCATTTGAGTATTTTTCAGTTTTCAGGAGATTGTAGCGTTTCTATATTTTGTGTTGTTGTTGAATTCTAACTTTAAACCATGGTGAGCTAATAAAATACAAGGGGTTATTCAAATATTTTGTATCTGTTGAGATTTGCTTTGTGACCAAAAATATGGTCCATTTTAGAGCAGGTTCCAGGAGATGCTGAGAAGAAAGTATATTCTTTTGTGTTTGAGTGAAATCTTCTATATTATATCTGTTACGTTCATTTGAGTCATAACATCTGTTAGTTCTCTTATTTCTTTGTTAAGTTTTTGTCTGATCAACATGTCTATTGGTGAGAGTGGGGTGCTGAAGTCTCCCATTACTCACGTGTATAGTTTGTTTTGTGTTTTAAGATTTAATAATGTTTCTTGTACAAATGTGGGTGCTCTTATATTTGGGGTACAAATGTTCAGAATTGAGACTTCTTGATGGATTTTTCCTGTGATGATTATGAAATGTTCTGTTCTATCTCTTTTGACTAATTTTAGCTTGAATTCTGTTTTGTTAGATATTAGGACAGCTACACCAGCTTATTTCTTAGGACCATTTGATTGGAAAACCTTTTCCCAACCCTTTATGCTGAGGTAATGTCTGTCTTTTAAGTTGAGCTATGTTTTTGTATGCAATAGAAGAATGGATCCTGTTTTTGTATCCATTCTGCTACCCTGTATCCTTTTATAGGTGAGTTGAGCCCATTGATATTAAAAGATATTAATGACAGTGATTGTTATTTCCTGTTATCTTCTGGTTTTGTTATTGTTGTTGATAGCGTGTTGTGTTTCCCTTTGTGATTTTCGGGTGTGTTATTATCTATTTCCTCTGATTTTGTGGGTGTATCTAACTACCTTGGCTTGGAGTTTTCCTTTTACTACTTTCTGTAAGGCAGAATTTGTGGTTAGGGATGTTTAAATCTGGTTTTGTCATGGAATATCCTGTTTTCTTCATCTATGATGAATGGTGAATGAAAGATTTGTTGGGTATAGTAGTGTGGACTGGCATCCATGTTCTTTTAGTGTCTGTATAATACATACCTAGGACCTTCTGGTCTTTAGAGTCTCTTGAATTTCAGGCAAAATTCTAATAAGCCTGCCTTTATTTGTTACCTGGACTTTTTCTTTTGCAGCTCTTAATATTCTTTCTTTATTCTGCATGTTTAGTGTTTAGATTATTATAAAGCAAGGGGACTTTTTATTCAGTCTATTTGGTGTTATTTTAACTTCTTGTAACTTTATAGGCATGTTCTTCTTTAGATTGAGAATTTTTCCTCTATGATTTTGTTGAATATATTTTCTGTGCCTTTGAGTTGGAGTTCTTCTTCTATCTCTATTATTCTTAGGTTTGGTCTTTTCATGGTGTCCCGGATTAACTGGATGTTTTGTGTTAAGAATTTTTTGGATTCAACATTTTCTTTGACCTATGAATTTATTTCCTCTATCGTATCTTAAATGCCTGAAATTCTCTCTTCCATCTCTTTTATTCTGCTGGTTATACTCATATCCGTAGTTCCTGTTCATTTACACAGATTTTCCATTTCCAGAATTCTCTCTATTGTGTTGTCTTTATTGCCTCTATGTCAATTGTCAAGTCTTCACCTGTTTGATTTTTTGGGGGGTGTTCCTGGTTTTCTTTAAGGGATTTATTGATTCATTCCATTTTTGCTTGTCTTTTCCTCTATTTTTTAATTTTTTTTTCATTTTATCTGTAAGGGTGTCTATCATCTTCAAAAAGCTATTTTTAAGGTGGTTTCATTTTGCTTCATCTATTTTGGAAAGTTCAGGTCTTGCTGTTGTAGAACCACTAGGATCTGATGGTGCCATATTGCTCCTTCTGTTTTTAAATGTATTTTTATACTGCCTTCTACCCATCTGAGTTTGGGATAGTTATAGGTAGAGTCATTGATTCTTCTTAAAGTTGGTGCAGATGGTTTCTGTGCCTCCTGGTGGCATCTGATGCTACTGGGACTGGTGGTGGAGTGGCCTGGCTAAGGTAGTCTTGCCTACTGACTGTTAGGGTTCTTCCTCCAATTGGTACAGGTGGGGGCTGTGTCTCCAGGGGCCTCTGATTCTACTCTTCCTTCAGTTGGTGCTGCTGGGGTTGTGCCTCCAGGCCCCTCTCATACAGCTGGTGATGGTGTGACCTGGCCACAGGAGACTTGCCTACTGACCTGGTACTGGGGCTGGGATAGGTTGAAGAAAGGCACAGGAAGTGCCCCTAACCTAGGGCCTAGTGAGTTTGGTTGTCCAGCTGGGAAAGCCACCCCTCTCCCTTTCTTCCAGTAGGTATAGATGGGGGCTATGCCTCTGGGGCCCTCTGATGCAGCTGTGGATGGTGGTGAAGCAGACTAGTTGCAGGAGACTTGCCTACTGACAGGTTAATAGGATGGGTTAGGGATGAATGTGGACAGTATCCTGGACCTAGGACCTAGAAAACTGGGCAGCCCCAACTGGGAGAGCTGCCATTTACCTCTTCCTCCTATGGGTGGAGGTGGGGGCTGTTCTGCTGGTGTGCTCTGTGCCGATGGTAGTAGAGTGGCCTGGTTATAGATTTGCCTGCTGACTGGCTGCGGGGCCTAGGATGGATGGTAGAGGGCCTTGGGAAGTGCCCCCATACCTAGGGCATCTAGAGAATGACTATCTAGCTGGGAGAGACACCACTCCATTCTTCAGTATTAGCATTTTTGTTAGCCACCTTGAATATTCAAGTCAATCCCTGTCTCCAATCTACAATAAGTGGTAGTTTTAGTACAAATATCCAAGTTCATACAGTACTTTTTTGGGGGAGGGGATTTTATATTTTTGGGTTTTTTTCTGTTTTTATTTTATTTAAAAAGAAAAAGAAAGACTATCTTTTTCATATTACATACCAATCCGAGTTCCCACTCCTTCCCCTTCTCCCATTCCCTCCATTCCCCCATCTCATCCCCCATCCACTCCTCAGAAAGGGTAAGGCACATTGCTTTGTGAACTTGATTCAATTGCTTAACATTTCTGAATCTCATCTTTTTCATATACCGGAGTATAATCACAAAAGTCCTACCAGGTTTGTTTCATTCTTCTATGTGTTGACATCCAGTTATGCCAGCACCATTTGTTCAAGATGTTTTCTTTTTTCATTGTATAATTTTAGGTTCTTTGTCAAAAATCAGGTATTGATAGTGTGTGGATTAATATGTGAGTCTTTCATTTGATTCCATTGATCAACCTGTCTGTTTTTATGCCAATATCAGATTGTTTTCATTACTGTAGCTCTGTAATAGAGCTTGGTATTAGGGATGGTGATGCCTCCTGAAGTTCCTTTATTGTACAGGATTGTTTAGGCTATCCTATTTTTTGTTGTTGTTTGTTTGTTTTTGTTTTTTTTATATGGAGTTGAGTATTGTTCTTGTATGTAAAAAAAAATCGTTGAGATCTTGATGGGGATTGCATTGGATCTATAGATTGCTCTTGATGGATTGTCATTTTTATTATGTTGATTTTACCTGTTTAAGAGCAAGGGAGATCTTTCCATTTTCTGATGTCTTCTTCAATTTCTTTCTTCAAAGACTTAAAGTTCTTGTCGAACAGGTCTTTCAATTCTTTGGTTAGTGTTACCCCAAGATACTTTATGCTATTTGTGATTGTTATGATTCGTAATGTTTCTCTGATTTCTTTCTCAGCTTCTTTATCATTTGTATTTATGAAGGCTACTGTTTTTATGAGTTAATCTTGTATCCCACAACCTTACTGAAGGTATTTATCAGATGGAAACATTCTCTGGTAGAGTTTTGGGGGTCACTTATGTACACTATCATATCATCTAAAAATAAGAAAAGTTTCACTTCTTCCTTTACAATTTGAATCTCCTTGATCTCCTTTTGTTGCCTTATTGCTCTAGCTAGAATTTCAAGAACTATGTTGAATAAATATGGAGAGAGTGGACAGCCTTGTCTTGTTCCTGATTTTAGTGGAATCACTTTGAGTTTCTCTCTAATTTGATGTTGGCTGCCAACTTGCTATACACTACTTTTATTATGTTTAGACATATTTCTTGTATCCCTGATCTCTTCAAGACCTATATTATGAAGGGGTGTTGGATTTTGTCAAATGCTTTTTCAGTATCTAATGAGATGATGATCATATTTTTTTCTTTCAGTTTGTTTAATGGTGGATTATATTGATAGATTTTTGTTTGTTGACCCATCCTTGTAATTCTGGGATGAAGCAAACTTAATTATGTTGGATGATTTTTTTATATGTTATTGGATTTGGTTTGACTGTATTTTATTGAGTTTTATCCATGAAGAGATTGGGCTATAACTCTCTTTCTTGGTTGAGTCTTTGTGTGGCTTCAGTATCATTATAACTGTAGCCTCATATAAAAAGTGTTTCACAATGTTCCTTCTGTTTCTATTATGTGAAACAATTTGAGGAGTGCAGGTATTAGTTTTTCTTTGGTGTTCTGGTAAAATTCTGTACTGAAACCATCCAGCCTGGGACTATTTTTGGTTTGGAGGCTTTTGATCATTGCTTCTATTTCCTTGAAGGTTATAGGTCTATTTAAATTGTCACCTGGTATTGATTTAATTTTGGTATGTGGTACCTATCCAGAAAATTGTCCCTTTCTTTTACATTTTCCAATTTTGTGGAGTACAGGTTTTTGTAGTATGACCTAACAATTCTCTGGTTTTCTTCCTTGTCTTCTTGCTATGTCCCATTTTTATTTCTGATTTTGTTAATTTGGATATTGTCTCTCTCCCTTTTGATTAGTTTCAATAGGGGTTTGTCTATCTTGTTGATTTTCTCAAAAAAAAATGAAACAGCTCTTGTTTAATTGATTTTTGTATTGTATTCTTTGTTTCTATTTTATTGATTTCAGCCCTCAGTTTGATTTTTTTCCTGTCATCTACTCCTCCTGGGTGAGTCTGCTTCTTTTTGTTCTAGAGCGTTCATGTGTGCTGTTAAGTGACTAGTGTGAGCTTTCTCCACTTTCTTTAGGTAGGCACTTAGTGCAATGAACTTTCCTCTTAGCACTGCTTTCATAGTGTCCCGTAGATTTGGGTGCATTGTGCCTTCATTTTCACTGATTTCTAGGAAGTCTTTAATTTCTTCCTTGACCCAAGTGTAATTCAGCTGAGTGCTAATGAATTTCCATGATTTTGTAGGCTTTCTGCAGTTAGTGTTGTTGTTGAAGTCTAAGTTTAAATCATAATGATCCGACAAGATACAGGGTATTATTCCATTTTATTTTTTTTAACTGTTGAAGTTTGCTTTGTTACCAAGTATGTGGTCAGTTTTACAGAAGGTTTCATGACATGATGAGAAGAATGTATATTCTTTTGGGTTTGGGTGAAATGTTCTATAGATGTATGTTAAGTTCATTTGAGTCATGACTTCTGTTTTTTTTATTTCTCTATGAAATTTCAATTTGGCTGATCTGTCCATTGTGGAGAATGGGGTTTTAAAGTCTCCTACTATTAGTGTGTGGTGTTTGATGTGCGATTTAAGTTTTAGTAATGCTATATGTGGGTGCTATTTTATTTTGGACATAGATGTTCAGGATTGAGATTTCATCTTGATGGATTTTTGCTGTGATGAGTATGAACTGTGCTTCTCCACCTCTTCTGATTGATTTTGGTTCAAAGTCTATTTTGTTAGATATTAGAATAATCTGCTTGTTTCTTAGATCCATTTGATTGGAAATCTTTTCCCAACTCTTTACTCTGAGGTCATGTCTGTCTTTGAGGTTAAAGTGTGTTTCTTGCATATCGCAGAAGGATGGGTCTTGTTTTCATATTCATTCTCTTAGCCTGTATCTTTTTATAGATAAATTGAGCCCATTGACATTAAGAGAAATTAAAGACCAGGGATTGTTAATTCTTGTTATTTTTCAGTGGTAATATTTCCTTTGGTGTTTGCTGGTGGGAGGTTGTCTTTTCCACAAAAAAATAGGTACAATCAGCTTCCTTGGGTTGGAGTTTTCCTTCTATCACTTCCTTTAGGACTGGATTTTTGGATAGGTATTGTTTAAATCTGGTTTTGTCATGGGACATCAAGTTTTCTCCATTGATGGCGATTGAAAGCTTTGTTGGGTATAGTAGTCTGGGTTTGCATGGGTGGTCTCTTAGTGTCTTTAGCACATCTGTCCAGGAACTCCTTGCTTTCATGGTTTCCATTGAGAAATTGCGTGTAATTCTGATAGGTCTACCATTATGTTATTTGATCTCTTTCTTTTGCAGATCTTAATATTCTTCCCTTATTCTGTATGTTTTGCATTTTGATTATTATATGACAAGGGGACTGTTTTTTGGTCCAATCTATTTGGAGTTCTGTCAGCTTCTTGTATCTTTCTTTAGGTTGGGAAAGTTTTTGTCTATGATTTTGTTGACTATATTTTCTATGCCTTTGACCTGGAGTTCTTCTCATTCTTCAATCCTTATTATTCTAAGTTTTGGTCTTTTCATTGTGTCCCAGATTTTCCTGAATGGTTTGTGTTAAGAATTTGTTGAATTTAACATATTTTGACTGATAAATTCATTTCCTTAGTAGTATTTTTAACACCTGAGATTCTCTCTTCCATCTCTTGTATTCTGTTGGTTTTGCTTGCATGTGTAGTTCCCATTCATTTATGAGATTTTCCATTTCCAGAATTCCATGTGATTTTATTATTGCTTTTATTTCAATTATCAAGTCTTGAATTGTTTGAACTGTTTGCTTTACCTGTTTGATTTTTTAATGTTTTTCTTTTGTTTAAAGAGATGTATTGATTTCTTCCATTTTTGTTTGTCTTTTTCTCTATTTTTTAAGGGAAGCTTTCATTTCCTCTTTAATGGTCTCCATCATCCTCATAAATTTATACTTAAAACTGATTTCTTCTGCTTCTTCTGGATTGGGATGCTCAAGTCTTCCTGTTGTATTATCACTGGGTTCTGTTGTTTCCATGTAGCCTTTTAGGTGATTGAATGAATTCTTGCATTTGTGCCTACCCATCTCTTCCTCCAATTGGTGGTCTTTACCTCTTGGTCCAGTTCTTGCAGTTGCTATCTGTGTCTTTGGGAACTCTTCTTGGTCTGCTCTCTACTATTGCCATCTATGTCTCAAACTGAAGTCTCTCTTGGCCTGCTCTCTAGTTCCACTCTGTGCAGACACAGCCTGTGCTTCAGAGTTCCTCTCTTGAACCTCTCTGTGCAGACAAAGCCCATGCTTCAGAGGTCCTCTGAGATCATTTGGGAGGATGAGAAAAAGGCTTGAGGCAGTGTGAGATTTTTACCTTATAGGGTCCGATTGATGGGTTGGGGGTGTTAGAGAAGCCTACCTTCCTGAAACTTGCCTGCTGGCTGGCTAGAGAAGCTGAGGCAGTTGGGGGAGAAGCCTGGGGTTTGGTCCCAGTACCCAGGGCCTAGAGAGGGGGGTGTCCTGCTATGAGGGTTCTCACTTACCTATTGGTCCTCTCTGCGCAGTCACAGCCTGTGCTTCTCATAATGATCTCTATTTAATGGAATTTTTTCATACATAAAGAATGAGATTTTACTTGAAGAAAAATGGATTAAGTAGAAACTGAAATCATCATTTTAAAATTTAAGCTTTACTTAAGTAAAATAAACCACACAGAACAATAAATACCATTCTTCCTCTCTTATAAGAAATATTTAAATGAATGTGTGGCATGAAACTAGAAGGGTGCCATGGGAGAGAAGAGAGAAGTCTCCAGCAGTAGGAAGGTCAAACAGGAGATTGTTGTGAGGGAGAAGATAGTGCCCATTTTTCTCTCCTTTAGGAGATATTCTTATCTATCTATCTATCTATCTATCTATCTATCTATCTATCTATCTAT
>LOEQ01004710.1:197010-208112 GCA_001685075.1 Bramus lutescens | reverse complement strand
AAGGAAGGAAGGAAGGAAGGAAGGAAGGAAGGAAGGAAGGGAGGAAGGAAGGGAGGAAGGTGTAAATTCCAGCAACGAAGGTGCAGGAGCAGGAAAAAGTGTTTTACCATATAGTGAAGGAGAACCACTCAATGAACAGATTAGATCAAAGATGTTTCAAAACTGTGACCTGGGGAGATCAAGCAAAAGGATTCAATAATAATAGGCCTACCTTGTTTCTGCAGTTAAAGTCAATACATTATTCAGGTAGTCCCTCATCCAAGCAGAAACAGCCAAGACACTGATGGACATTAACTAAAGAGAAGACATAACAAACAAACTGGTTACCAGAGATTTATCTAGCAGTCACTTGAAGATTAACAACCTTAAGTGAAGGATTTATTATATAATTTTTATGTTTTTCCTAATTACTTATGGGTTTTCTATTGAATTTTACTGGTGCCATAAATATCTGGCTAGTCCATATAGTAATCACATATACACGAAATAGAATATCTGCACATAGGGCACAGACAAGTGAACACTTAGGTGGGTGGCCTCAAGTTCAGTGACAAAATTGCCTAAGAAGAACTCAACTTTTAAATATAAGATGGATCTAAAACTCTCATCCTTAAATGCAATGAAGCAATTAAATATGGTTCCTGAACAATTAAACATTGTCAAAAAGGTCACAGGAACTACCAAAAAACACTTCTGTGGACTAAGATCCAAACAAAGTCAACATTAGAATAATAGTAATAACAATAAATGTAATGGTTTGAAACATCAATATGTTCCAAAATCAATGATGATCATTGCAGCATGATGGAGACTCAAATCACTGTTCAGAAAATGAGAACCTCTTACTTATTTTTATTCTATTTTTCTTATGCGGAGTAAAGGCAGAGCCAAAGACTTCGACGCCAGACAAAATTAGCAGATGAGAAATTCTCAGTCTGTCTGTACAGCAGAGTCACCTAGGACTCAAGCATTTCCTGAGCCCACAGTGTACCAGCCCTTGGAGCAGAAATAAAGCACCATTGGTGTGACAGTTTCCCAGTTGCTCCCATTCACGGGCAGGGTTGAGGACTGCTGCAGCCGTGAAAGGCTGAGAGAGCTGAGAACAGAAAGATCAGACTGCAGATAACAGACTCAACCGACCCATCTAGTTCAATAAAAGAGACAATCATACACTGTAGGTCCCATGATCTGAGCAATCGGCAGGACCCAGTAATATATAGATAAAGAATTTTTACCAAAAAGTCAAGCCTGAACCCAACTAAGCATCCAATTGTATTAGTTTATGGGAACAAACCACAAGGATACAGTAAATAAAATCAAGAACATGAGATTATTTCACAAGACAAACACAATTGTTTCTTTGCTTTAAAAAAGGTAGACACTGAAATACAAATTTCAAAAGGTAAAGGAAGAACTGTTAAAGATTAAAAGGAGATCAAGAAATTGCCCAATTTAATATGCTGGCCTTCTCTGAACTCTGATTCAAACAAATCAATATCAAAGGAATTTGCAGACAACTGGAGAAATTTGAACACTGATGTTTAAAAATACTAAGACCTTGACTATTCTTTTAGGTATGAACAAAAATTCAATTAATTTTTGAAGGTCCCTGACTTTCGAGAGCTCTACTGTGAATTGTGGATGAGGTTTCACTATGACTGAGGGACGGTAATAATTACAGGCATGCCCGGCAGGGAAGGTTAGCAGAAAAGTGGAGCAGGGTGTGTTCGTGACTACTGGCACTGAGCAATGAGGAAATGGGGTTAATTACAGTCCTTTCAAGTAGATATGTGCTTTAAAATTCTCATAACTCAAAACTGCAAGAAGAAAAAACAAAACTACCTAAAACATGTTGGTAATAATTCTGCCTAGAAACCTTTGCTAAAAAGGGAAAGATGGCTCCTGAATTCTGCAGATTTCCCTGTTTTATCTGAAATCTTTTTAAATATGTCTTTGTTTTCTTAACACTCAAGTATAACACTCAAGCAATTTGACTTAACCTGACGTTTAACATCTCTGGCATTTTGATGAACAGCTGTTAGTTCAGAGTTATTGCTGATGGATGGCCATCCAAGATGGTAATGAGTCTAAGCTGATGCAGACAGTGACCTCGAAACAGGCTCTCTAGAAAAAGCCTCCAAGGCAAGCTCCTGTCCTGCCCGCCATGAAGAATGGCTCTCTGCTGGGAAGACAGAGATCACTTGTTTACAAATCTGTATTCCACACCTTTCATCTCACATCCGCTTGGCAATGTGTGGCTCTTAACCTTGTAAATGTCACAGGGGTAGGATATTTCATTATTTTAAATTATTTTACAGTTATAAAGAACCCCTTCGTTGCTCTACAAAGTAAGAAATGATCTTTGGTACCTCCATCCTTGAATGTCTTTCTTTTTAATCATTTTGAGAATTTCCTACATGAGTATGATGTATTCTGATCATATCCACCCATTCTTCCCCCCGTCCAACTCATCCTTGTGTTTCTTAATCCATTTTCAACTTTACAGTCATGAATCTTTATTGTGTAAAATTGATTAATAGTGGTTGTCACTAGACACTGTTCTTCCCCTTATAGAAAGATGGGAGGGGGGAGGAAAAAAGGAAGGAAGGAAGGAATAAAGAAAGAAAGAAGAAATTCATTTCATTTGAACTGCATCTTTCAAGGCCTTTCTTAAATGGCAGGATGAATAAAGCCTTGGCTTTGAAGTCATGATGCCATTCAAAGACTATGCATTGATCTTGGCCAGGTACTGTGCTGTATGCTAGAGACGCACTAACGAGAAGAAACTGACACTATCTCCACGATGCAATTAACTAGGGAAGAGGACACACATTACCAAGTCCTCAGAGGTGTGAATGTGCAGCTGCAGACTGTACTAAGTGTAGGGCAGAAATAGGACAAGATGCTTTAACAACTCCTTTTGGACTGTCTGACACAATCCACAGGGCTGAAGGGACTTTTCTAAGGTGCCTGAGATCTGAAGAGCAATGTCAAGTTAATTAGGAGCGAAAGGATAAAAAGAACTTTCCAGTCAAAAAGAAGAGCAAAGGTTCCAGAGTGGAAGGCAGCGTGGTACGTTCAGGAAAGGGGAATTTCTCTGGTGGGAAGAGTCAGATGACAGCCTTGGAAGCCACCTGAAGGAGTACATCCTTGATCGTGATGACAATGGGAAGCCATAGAACTCTGAACTCCAACTACAAATCCCACTTCTGTACCTTTTCGGACGATGGCTTTTGGTAGGACATTTAATCTTTCTTTGGTCTTTTTTAGTTTTTCTTTGCTTTTAAATGATCATTAAAAAAAGAATTCTGCGTTAAAGGAGATTCTTTTGATGCAGTAGACCCAAATATATTACCTATGATTATCACATACCACTTTCGACCTAAGAGTTTCTCTTCATCTTTCTCAATGTAAGAGTCTAGACTGTTCCTAAATCAGTTTGGAAGGGGAATTACCAAGTATGTGAAAGTCTACCAAGTTGACAGCCCAGAGAGCCACTGAACAGCCATTCTCAATCTTAGCATGTCTAAAACCAACCTCAGAGAGCCACTGGACGGCCATTGCCAATCTTAGCATGCCTAAAACCTACCTCAGCTCTGCTTGCTCTTTTGCCCCCTTCATGGTGTTTACAGGCCTAGTGAATGGGATAACGAACCCTTCAATCACATCAACTGGCAACTTGGCAGACAGACCGAACCTCTCCCTCTTCCTCACTGGACATTTAATTAGTTTTGAAGCCTTTACACAGTTCCTGAGAGGCATCTGGCAAATCCCTCCCCATTTCCTGCTGCTTCGGGCTAGTTCAAGCCCCAGCCTCTCTTGTCAAGATGTAGCAATCATCTTCATAAGATATCTCTCCAACCCATAAACTCCTAGTCCAAAATACAGGATCAAGCATGCTTCAGCACACAGCCGTCCCTATATTAATCCCAACTCCGACTGCCTTTTCCTTGATCTCCCTCGAGAGTGAAGTTTAAATGCCGGCAGAGGTCACATAAGGCCCTTTTACTCTCTCTCTCTTTAAACTGTTCTTCCATTGTGTTTGCTGGCAAATTGTTCCCATAGTTGAACAATGATGGAAGCCCTTGCAAAGGGCACCATGCATACCTCCCGAGGTCCCATGTCTGTTCTTGCAGTTACTCTGTCCCGACCTGGCCTTCCAGTCCTCAGAAGCAAAGTAACCTCCACTTCTCCTTGGACAACAGCCCAAGCCTCAGTTAAAGTGGAAAGACTGTCTCCAGGCTCTCTCTGTACCCACCGCACTCTGAACGCTCTTGCTGCAGTCCTGGGGGAGCTTCTGTCTCATTTCCTGCTTTACCTGCTCAACTGAAGAGTACTCACTGAGTAATAGGACCTCATACTAGCTAGGTGAGTGGACGGGAAATTAATTAAACTACATGGAACGTCTTCTGCTTTCTGAGCAAGCTGAGTACTAGAGATCTTTAGCAAAATCAAACACTCTGACAGAAATAAATGTAGGGAGACCATCTCTCCCTACATACGATGACTTTCACTCCCTGGGCCAGAGAGACTCACTTTTAAGTCTCTGATGTTCTGATATAATTAGTGGAGACATCGTCTTCATTCTCAAAATCGCACGAGTTTACAAGAGAATGAATATGGTCACGAAAGAAAGGTACATTATTTCATTCTGCACTACATTTTGAGGGTGTTGCAGTCACCTCTACTGTCCCAGTGTCCTAGCTTGGGGTTGTCCCTCGAGTGAAGTTGGTAGGATGGGTGAGGGACCCAATGCTCCTGTCTCCAGTGGGAATTGACATAATCCAGAATCTACCATCTACTCCACAAAAGCATTCTATGAGGTACACTCAGGCCTGTGACAACTGAAACACAATGTATTTTAAAAATACTAGTTTTACCTGGATTAATTTTTTCATGATGAAAATTTATTTTTAAAAGAGCTCAAAAAAAATCAAAGTGCTTTTTACCCCAAATTAGGAAGAGAAAAAAAGAAAAACTTGAATGCCACTCATAATATGAAGACAAAAGTATATCAATCTCAATATGAAAAACAACTGTTTTTTTGGAGGCAAACTCCCTCTTGCCAAGAGAGTAACATTTTATGGAGTGTATGGTAGGAAACCATCTCAATACAGATGCTGACATCTTCAGAACATAAGAAGAATTTCTTCGGTGCCTCCTGTTGCTCCATCTATTCCCGGCCCATCCCTAAAACGTGAAAAAGATTTTCTGCTCATCTTTAAGTCTTTTTGTTCTCTTTCCATGGTTAATCAGGGAAAGTCCACCATTAATACCTTTTAAAATGGTAAGCAAACACCAGTGACACACATATGGTAACTGAAACGGGAGCTAAATGTTACAGAAAGGGTAGTATGCTTTTAGAAAATTACACAAAAATACAAAGGGTTTGTCGTTTTTACAAACTTTCAAAAAAATCCTACTTATTCCTCTTTATAATAACAGGCACATATCACCCAAGAATAATGCCCAAATCAGAAAGTTACAGAATTCATTCTTTAAACAGAAGAAAGCTTTCATTTCTTTAAGTGATGTGTCCTTTGAACGGGAAGACTGTGATGCTTCAGATAAAAATAATCTCCACCCTCCGGCATCTTGTGCAGTAAGAAGCATCATCTCCAGAGAGCTCTCAGCTGCACAGATCCAGTGTCAATCACTCCCTATTTGCAGCTCCCCACACAGCTGCGCAACACCCGCAAAGCACTAGGCAACTATCAGAGTCATCCAGAGTCTGTCCTTTGTCCCTGTGCAACCACGGCAGGGTCAAGCTTCTTCATAACTTGGAAGACACTCAACAGACGGCAAGTCAGAGTGACAGCTCCTCAGGGATGAAGAAAATGCAGAGCGCTGGGGTCTGAGGAGCTGTGGATTGCTTCCTCTTAAACATGGTGACACCTCACACTTAACAAAAGTTAAATACTCAAGATCTACCGTTTTCCTCAAAGATTTTTCGATTCTGAGGATAGCAAAACAAAAATTACATGGGCTGTCTATGTTTTCCCAATTAAGATGTACTGTTCTCTTCTGCAGAAAACAAAACAAAAAAAAAAAAACAAACAACAAAAGCCCTCAGTGTAGGGCGAAGGGGACTAGCTCCAATACATTGCAGAAAAGGCATGAGTATGTCAATTTACAATGTGAAGTGTAGAAGGTTCTACTTTGGAGCCCTATTGGGTATCAAGGGAAAGTGTTCCAACTCACAAGAGAGAGAAAGGAATAAGCCCCTCTCCATGGTCAGGATGTGAAGTCTGATTTAGGGAATGGGGTGCAGATACCATATTTGTGTACCTTGCTTGTAATGCCAATGATAATGAAAAGCCAGCACTTGTTCCAGCTGGTGAAGAAGGAGAATGACTTGGACCAATCAAGCGACAGAGAAACTTCATTAGCGTGATCAGCACTAGCGTCCTAACTTGGTGACAGAGTACTCGCCTGGTAGGTCCGAAGCCCTCAGTTCAAATTTCAGCACACACATGTGAATACACACACACACACACACACACACACACACACGTACACATGCATGTACACAAGGGCACACACGGAAGCTGAGCCTGAAGTTTAGCAGCGTGCTCGGGTGATTTCCGTACACTCTGTGGCCTGAGAAGCAAGTCTGGAGAACTTGGAAAGAGCAGGTGGATAGCCAAGCCTTCCCCACCGAGGACGTTCACTTGACATCATTGCGGATACATTCAGCATGGTTCCCAGCAGGATCACTTTTCTATTTTCTACATATGGATAAATAAACAAAGCTGGACCTGGACTTCCTGTTCTGACACTTCCTAGAGAGTTACTGGGCTCATCTGAGCACTGCTTTCTTTATCTAAAAAGGGGAAAAAATGAAGGGGGGAGAGAGAGAGAATCTCTCTCTCTCTCTCTCTCTCTCTCTCTCTCTCTGAAAAGCCCATGAATGGGTCAGTGATGAACACTAGAGTGAGTTGGCCTGAAAAGGACAATATTTTGCTTTGGTTTCTCTCTAGAAGATTTTTGACAACTTTCCCAAAATAGGAATGATTATTTCATAAGATTTTAATAAATATTTCATAAGGTTTATTTTGTTGTTGTTTATCCGCTGTTTGTTTTGATTTTTGAAACAAAGCTTCATTTTGTACCCAAGAACTGGCTTAGTCTTCATTACTTAACCAGGCTAAACTTGAATTCACAGCGATCCTCCTGCATCAGCCTTCCTGCTAGGATTGCAACCATGAGCCATCATGCCTGGCACCATGGATATTTTTAAGTGAGTGGAAAAAAAATACTTGGGACCAGCACTATATATTTCAGTCAGAAAAGGCTTGTCACACAATCCTCTAAATACCTGAGTTCAACTGAATTCACATACAGGTGGAAGAAGGGTCTGTCTACAGAATCATCCTGTGATGTCCACCCACAGGCCAGGGCACTGTCAGACCCCCCCCACACACACACACCCCACACACACTTTAAAGAACTTCTTAAAGTCTATAAGGAGAAAGAAACCTTCACCAAGAAAAAGAAAGTGTGAGCGCTATAGGAGAACATAAATCCATCTACAGAAAAATTTTGTAAAGAAACTATAGAAAGATTTCACTACTGTACAACAACAGATAAAATCAACAAGTAAGAGGTAAACCTCAAGAAGAAAAAAGCAGGTAATGAATATAAATACTGGAGAGAAAGTGCAACCAACATATATGCAAGTAGATATGCAGGTGGCAATGCTTGCAGGTATTGGAAGAAGTAAAAAGTGAAGTAATAATACCACAAAAGTTGAAATTTTCAGATGGGTCAAAATTGAAAAGCACAGTATTCCTAACAAGGTGGCAACAGATCCTTTTGTACAAAGAATAAGGTCTACTGGTGGCGTTACTTCTGAGCTAGAATGCCGAAGCAAGGTTACTGGATCAAAAGTACCGTGCTGGAGGAGGCAGGAGAATAAGAATCACCACTCCTACTACCAGGGAGAGTAGCAATCCACTTCCTGTTTGTCTCCTTGAGGAGATTAGCAAGACTGTCGTAACTGCACTGGGCACCCAGCTTCTAAACTAAGTGCCACTGTTCTTGCATGCTCAGCACACCCCTAAAAATACGGGGGCCCTTTTATCTGTTTTAAAGATAGAAAACCAAGGCACTCAATTTGCCTGGTAAATACACAATAACCACATAGGAGCTACCTTGTATTTTCGTATTTTATGGATGTTTGGTGCATTTCTGTCTTTGTGTTACTGCTGTCATCGCAAGTGTTTCGGTACAAACAGTCTCATGTCTACGACAATTACAAAACTAATGAAGTAAATCATGAACGTATACGAACATTTGGATAGCATAAGTAAATGGCACTTCTGTCTAAAACTCAAATTAAAGCACAGGGAGATGTGCTGGATTGTTACAGAGGAGGGATCAGAGTGGTGAGAACAGGGCTGGAGACAAAGCAGGTAGCAATCTATATAAACATGCAAATCATAACATCCATACTCTTACAGTCAGAAAGATGAAGGACAGGCTAACAGTAAAAGAATAACATTTTGAAGTCCCTGGTAGCATAAAGGGGTCTGCAAACAGTTAAGGGGGTGGAGGTAAGCAGATTTCAATATTCAGAAGAGCAATGCCTTTGCAGAATTATTTGGGTAATTTCCTGAACTGGAAAAAAAAATAAGAAATTTCTCCAATGCTTTATTTTTTTTTATAGACCAACAAACCAAAGATCTTGTTAATGGGGAGGTTCAGAGGTTAGTTAATCGTGCATGCTAAAGGCACTGTCTAGGTGCCAGGGAGCTTAGCCCTGTCCCTGGCAACACCATCGGAATAGTTGACCTCTGCCATGCCATTTAAGTTGCTCTCAATTTCCTGATTTACAAAGAAAGGAAGTTCAACCGGGCCTTCCATAAAGGTCCCTTAGTGAGGAACTCTAACGGTAACAAATCTGTCACTCAAAAGCATAATGTAGGCAACTCAAAACCTAGCAATAATAGTAATAATTACACATTTTAGGAGAAGCAGAGTTCATAGTCTTAAGAGCAAATAGCTAAACCAGTAATTTGGTGACCCTCGTTAAAATTTGTCCTTTTAGAACTAAAAAGTACATAAGAACAATTGGTGATTTTTCTAGTTCTAAATGCCGAATGGAACTACTCAATGTTCTAATTTTCACCCTGACATTTTAAAAGTTGTCATTTTGGATATTGTTCAGATGACTTATTAATGACTTAATTTGTCATCTTAGAATGGTGTCAATCCTAAAGGGACAATTTGTTTTTAATGCCATCCTCTAGAGGCCAGATATAATAGCTGCTGGGAAAAAAGGGAGACTGGTCAATGCCAGGCAGACGGCAGACAGACAGAGAAATAAATAAACTGCCCGCTAAAATTTCCAGCAGGAAATGGTGAATATAAATTACTGAAAGGAACCAAAAGTGGCAAAAGGGAATTTTCTTAAGCACGACAGCCTTCTGAAGTAGCATTCACAGTTGTAATATTTATATCTTCCTAAGCATTATAAATAATACACTATTAACACTTTATATAAGCATGAAGTGTCGCTAACTAACACAGCATAATTTCCATGGGCTTGTTAAATTTTATGTATTTTGTTTCCTTAAATGACTTTTTTTTCCCAAAAGCATACATGAAATTCCTCAAACATCCCAACTTAGCAATAGTTATGTGAAAACCACCTTTTGGAGTGTATGGCATTTATAAACCTGTCCAGACTTTTGATAGAATCTCTGGGTATGAATCCTTCTAAAGACATATTAACACCATTTGCCGCAACCAATTTATATAGGTGCAGAGTTATGGCGTAAAGAAAAATGTAAGGCTTGCACAGTTATCTGGAAGTCCTGCAAACTAGCAGTTCGCGGGTAGTATGCAATAATTCTCTTATCTACCAGTACAAGAGCGTGCATTTATTTATAACCTTCGATTAGCGTCATGTCTAATGTTACTGGCACTTGTATACAGGAACAGACGTTTTTTTCTAATTACACATGGAACTTGAGCTAGATCAAAGGCACATTAAGAAGGTCAAATTTTACTTCTCTGCAAAACAGAGGATGTGATCTCACGTCATTAATTAATGCTTGGCCATGCCCTTTGGCGCCTTCTCTGGTGGTGCAGAAAACCGGGTCCAGCCATGCCCACCTGCTGGGATGGTGGAACTGTAGGCTTACCCAAAAGAGCAGGTTGAGGGCGTAGAGCAAGCAGCGCAAACACTTCACGGAATCTTCTCTGGCCATTGTGAATCTCCAGAGGGAAAAGCCCCATCCTTTCACCACATCCTACCGATCCAGGCAAAGCAGCCGCGATCTGCAGGAAGGGGCACAAGCAGAAAACTAACTTCACAACAAGTGCACCCCTCTGCTAGCCAAGTAGTATTCTGCTAAACCTCAGATGGGTCCCAGAATCCCCTAGCCTCCTTTATTCCAGACATCGTCCCATCAAAACTTATTTGTTGGAGTCATAAAGGGAAAAAGACACCTAAAAGTTCTAAGTTGGCCTCAGATAACACCTGCTGCCCAGAGAAAAGGCTGACTCTCGGGATGAATGAAGGTGTACAGTAAAGTGGTTCCCAGGAGATCTGCCGCGCGGTCTTCTGCATTCTAATGAGATTTTCTTTGCTCTTTCCCAGGGGACAGCAATTGTTCTAAAGGTTACAAACCTTTACCTCTCTAGAGATGCCACGGACATCTCCCCCAACACAGACACACAGACACACACAGACACACAGACACACAGACACACAGACACACAGACACACACACACACACACACACACACACACACACAAACTGTAGCAAGCTAGTGCCCTTCTCTTCAGGACAATTCCTGGGTCCCAGCTCAGCGTTCCCCACCCCACCACCCGCTCGCACAGCCCGGGTGTGAACTCGGGGGACCGCAGGGGGCGCAGCGCAAAACTAGGATTCCACCCCGGGACTAGGGTTTCTTTGGGAGAATGTGAGAAACACAGTTGGTCGTCGGGGAATAATGGATGAGCCAGGGGCGGGGTGGCAAGTGGCCGGGAAGGGACCTCAGGGAATCAGGGTCGGCGCAGCTGTGCCCACTCGGTTCAGTTCATTCACTCACGCCCCCAACCTCAGGACCCCGCATGCCGCCGCAACCCTGAG
>LOEQ01004710.1:180988-191641 GCA_001685075.1 Bramus lutescens | reverse complement strand
GGAAGGAAGCTTAAGGAACAACAGCAGCCAGCCATGGCTGGAGAGCTGAGCATAGTGTCACTTCGTTAGCTGGGTCCCCACAGCCATTCCTCTTATCAGATGTGTAACTGAGAATCAAACAGGGAACTTGTGCTACCTAAGCTGATTCTCTCCCCCGTTTTCCTTTCCCTGGCTGTCACGAACTTACCTATAGAAAGATGGCACCACACACTCAGTTCCCCTTTTCCTTCTGCTCCACATCCTTCAAGCTGTTAAGCTCCAAGTCTCCCAGACAAACTTACCCAGTCCGCAGCATGTGAAGCTTTCACACGCAGCCTCAATTCACTCAGTTATGAGAGAGGATGAGGACTGCCAGAACCTAAAATCTAAACCAGTCAATTAGAGTGTGACTGGAATTTGAGCAAAGACTCATCAAAAGGCGGTGTAAATTCAGGCAGCCAAGCGTAACAGAGTATGAGGAGAATGTACTGGCAAGCCCTAGGTGGAAATCTCAGCAGGAAGGCAGATGGCAGTCAAAGAGGGAGGCAAATGGTGGAGGGCAGGTGCCCTGGCAGATGGACAGAACTCAGGAGGAAGGGAGATTGGCAGAAGAGAGGGAAAAGAAAGAAAGAGAGAGAGANAAGAGTAGGAGAAAGGGAGGGAGAGGAAGAATGTAGAAAGTCTCCCTGAAGCAGGAGTCTCGTTCCTGCCAAGGTGATTTATACACTCTTTGCCAAGCCCAAGTTCTGAGACTGATCCTGAGACCTGAACTCTAGCCATACAAAGTCAGCAAATAAGATTGAAGGGAAAATTTTCTCCAGCCTAATTTTCAGAATCCAGTATTCTAATTGGGAAAGTTTGCAGCCTCTGGACTGAAGATCTCAACGCTGGGCTGAGAAACTTGTCATGCATTTAGAGCCACCCAGGGCATGATGCCATATGTGACTGAACAGTAGCAAACCAGCGCAGAAGTTTGAGGAGAGGGTACCTGCTTGTAGGCGGTGGTTTCACCTCTTGGTAGGGATGTGATAGAGACTGCCAGCCGCCTCAGTTTCCTTATCTACACACCTGCCCCCTGAAGAGGACACAAAGGTTGCGTAACATGTGAGTGGCCTAAATTTAGTTGGGGTCACACTGTCCTTGGAGGTTTAAATAGAACAGGCTAAGCCATTTTCCTGCAAGCTGTGGGTAAAACCTTTCACTCCCTTTGGGGATTCAAGAATGGGGCAAGAAGGAGGAAATGCTTGTAGAGTTCTGATGCAGTTTACAGACCATGTCAGCTCCTGCACACCAGTCTTCTGTCAGAAGGTGACAGCTATTCGGGAACTTTCCCTTAGTACAGCCATTAAAATCCATGTTCACTGCCGCTTTTGACTAATGTCTCAAAGAGTGCGAAGGGGCTTCTGTAGCAACACAGAGACCCCTCAGAACAAGTGTTAGCAACTCTCAGCATCTGTGGTCTCTGTTCCCAGTAGGCACTCTCTCTGGGGTCTCTCACTGACTGAGATAATTTCAGCTCCAAATTCCAGGTAACTTCTCACACAGATGCCATAACTATCTCTTTTATTTTATCATCTGTCTTTACCCTAGAATTTTTGGCTTTTACATAATCCTCTACCTAAGAAAAATAAGCAAAAATTTTCTTTTGGTTTGTTTTACAGTACTTATTATATGATAGGAACTATCTTTAAGCATCATATAAATAGTGACAATTTAATACTCTGTCCATCTCAGTCCTGAGGAAATTAAACAGATCTTGTTAAGCAAAGGAAAGAGACAAAAATGCAGTGTCAGGCTGTCTATCCCTACAATCCTCTAAGACCTAGTAATTCAGCAAAATACATAAAAATAAATGGCTGTATAGTAATTAGAAAGAGTATTTAGATAGCAATAGGTAGAATTTGTTGAAGGAAATCTGAGAGAGAGGAGATCATTTCTATTGGCAGGATTTAACAAAAGAATCAAACACTAGCCTTTTAAGGAGTCTAAGGGCAGAGGAAACACTAACTATTCCATTTGCTTCTTAGATATTGGCAAACTCTTCTCTGTACTGACCATTCTGATAACTCCTAAAGGAAAGAAATTTCCTTTGTTTGTGTGTATAAGCCAAAACAGTGGTGTGTGTGTGTGTGTACTTATAGAAGATTCTTATTAACATGAAATAAGCTTCTCCAGTGGAGAAGATTTAATAAACACGAATTTTTATAAATACCGAGCCATCCTAAAGGACTTAGCAAAGAGGGAAAAGTGGAGCACAAGAACACCGAACTACAGTGGGAATGGAAGGAAACAGTGTGCATGGGAGAGAAAGGAAGGGAGAAGAAGGAGGAGAAAATAGCTAGAGACAAAGTAAAAAGAAGAAAGAGTGGAGAGAGAAAACAAGGAAAAAGGAGAGAAGAAGGAAAGTAAGGAAACAGAGGAAGGAAAGAATGCGCCAAGACTGCCGCCCCAGAGTTGTGAAGCCAGCCCTCTTTGTTCCCGTCAGTCACTTCCTGATACTTGTCTCTGAAATGCTAGTCCTAACACAGCTGTCACATCACACAAGGTAGAACAAGGGAACAGTCTCTTTTGCTTCCAGGCCTCTCCAGACTGCCTCTGTGTCCCAGAAGAATAATCATCACTCTGACACCCATTCTTAGGAACCCAAACAGCTAGTGGGCTAAGGACAATGCCCTTTGATTCTATAGATAATAATAGTTCAATGTTTTCTAATGGGAAACAGAAAAAAAGAGAAAGAAAAAAGGAAAAGAGCATGACTGGTCCCGGGTTTTGGAACCAGATGAATAAAAAGAAGAACTAAGAAGGGGAAAACATGACAGCTCCCAGGCATGGTGGAGGAGGTTTATCACAGCTATGGCAGAGAGCAAAGCTTGAGTACAGAGAGAGTACACGTGACCCTGACATGTGAGGAAAAGGGAGAGGGAGCAGCAGGAAAGACAGAGAAACCAGGTGCATCAGCCCGGAGGCCCAAAGAGGGCAGAGTAAAAAGACCAGGTACCCAAACTGGTTGGATGATATAGCGAAGGGCAGCACAGCCTCTGAGATGCAGAAGTTTAGGGTATGGGTTGGAGTGTGTCAGCTAGGGATGGGGTATGCTAGCTACCCTGGAAAGGGTAGGCATTTAGGGATGCAAGGAGGACCTGGCAGCTGGAGTCTGCTTTGATACGTAAAATAGGTGCCTCATCCATTTCTTTTTATGGAGACACCCCTATCTCTGTTTTGAAGGGTTTCAAAGGTACAAGATTAGTAGTTTACACACTTTCTTCAAAACAGCAATAACAAAACTTATTTAGGAGAACTTCAGAAATGGCCCATTGTTACACACAGGTCAAATATTCATGGTTTTTATGGGTACATTTAAGAATTTTAACTTTAAATCAGCTTTTCTTTTGATTCTTCTTTGGGTTTTCAAGTTTAAAATAGGTATAATTAAAACATATACATCACCTGTGTTCATATTTACTTATAATGTCTTTTAGACCTGAAACATTCACCGTGAGTGTGATTTTACTTTATAAATATGGGTCACCCAATAGTTAGTGGTTTGTTCTTCTAGCCCATAGTCAAACGCATAAATCATGATGCATTTAACTTACCCTCATTCATTTACGGTGCCAAATGACAGTAATAATGGATTTTTTAACTTGAAAATCATCTCAGAATAATTAGTGAATCAGTGATCTGCAGGAACTCGGTGAAAGTGTCCTTGTGATTTTCAGTTCAATAGATGAGGGAAAGGTGTGGTTTTTCAAAAAACATGCGTTCTGCTAAAGCTCACTGGAGAATTTCAAGTGTTGTTACAGAATATTTGCAATCACTGTAAAAATGTGTCTCCGCCTAAGAAACCTTCTGATTGGTTTAGTAAAGAGCTGAATGGCCAATAGCTAGGCAGGAGAGGATAGAAAGGATTTCGGAGGGGGGGAGGAGAAGAGAAAGAACGGTAAGAATCAAGGTATTAGATTTCACCATAGACTCTCAAGAAGTTGGACACATGGTACAGAACAAATGTAACTGAGCCACGTGGCAGAATGTAGATTAATAAAAAGGCTAATTTAAGTTATAAAAGCTAATTGGAAAAATAAACCTAAGTTAAGGTCAAGATTTCATAATTAATATTAAATTTCATGTCATTATTTGGGGGCTGGCAGTCCAAAGACAGTGTGACAAGAAAGATTACTACAAAATGTTTTAGAATTATTTTCATAATGTTAGGTAGTAAAGCTGCAGTGCATTCTCCACATGATTATTGCAAAGGAAACACCATGCCCTGATGAATACAACAATCACAACACAAAAGAAATCATTAATGCATCAGAACAGAAAGACGATGGACTGTTAGCATGTAATTAGGCTTCTGCTGCAATTATCCTCTATCTGAGAAATTTTCTTAATGTAAAAATGACAAAACAAATCATTAGCATTCACTTCATTTAATTAATGAGCAGCTAAAGGCACACTTAGTTTAATCTGTACCCTTTTATATGTTTTCCTAGGCATCTTAATTGTACAAAACCTGAATATGTTCACATACCAAATATTTTACAATACCTGTATCCCAAAACCTTTTCCAGGCACCCTTATCTCATCACCTCAGAAACCTGTCCAAATTTCCATTGTAGGTGCAAATTGTAGGTATTGAAGCATTAGAAGAGGAAAGAAAGGATTGTGGAGCACCAGATGAGTGAGGTAGAAAAGACATATAATGAGGCAGAGAAAGAAGGAGAAAGTAGGAGAAGGAGAGTCAACAGGGGGTAGAAAAAGATGCTGAGAGGAGGAGGAAAAGAAATGGAAAGCCAAAGACACAGAAATAAGGCAAGAAAAAAAATGAAAAGTAAGCCTTGAAGACATTGCTTGCCAGATGTGGAAATGGGGACACAGAGATCATGCTGTGTTTGTTCATATTGCTCAGCAGGCTACCTAAGCCCATCTCAATAATCCATCATCTGATGTGGGATTCCCCTCTGTATGCTATGAATATGTTTTAATGCCATTGGTTAATAAAGAAGCTGTTTTGGGCCTATTGCAGTGCGTAATAGGGAAAGGTGGAAATTCCAAGCAGATAGATGATGAGAGAGTAGGCATACTCATTGAGAAGTCACATAACCACTACAGGAGACAGACTTCAGACACTGGATGGAACCTTACTGGTAGGCTACAACCACATGGTGATACACAGATTGATAGAAATGGGTTAACTTAAGTTACAAGATCTAGCTAGAAATATGCATAAGCTAACAAACCAAGCACTTTTTAATTAATACAGTTTCTGTGTGCTTATTTCAGGTCTGGGTGGTTGAGAAATAAACAAGCAGCCTCCACCTACAGATTGGCATGCCAACAACGTGTGCTGACTACATCCATGTAAAACCTAAGAAAGCTTGGAAAGGAACTCTAGCCACAAAAGAACAGAATTAAACATGGCTTCTTGGTAGCCAGCAATGTTTGGGGTGGGGGTATGGGATCTATTTGTTGGCAGTGAACAGGGGTGCCATAGCTCCTTTAAGAGAGGTTTTCCTGATTCAGTGGTAGCAGCAAAACAAAACAAAACAACAACAACAACAAAACATGTAGTTTTTAAATGGCGACTTCCTGATTCACGCTGGCAGCATGAACTCTCTTTCAGGAGGTCAAACACTTAAATGGGGTCTGATACAAATTGCTTAATTGTGACACAGACCTGTTGCAACCATGGAGTTGGAGCAATGTGCATGGTTCTCAGAGGCAGTGAACGTGCGCCTCTGACATGTTGGACCAGGCAAAGCCAATAGGCAGTGCCTTGGAGTTGGTCCTATCCATGCCCGCTTATCAAATAAAAGGAAAAAAAAAGTGCTCCTGCTTAAAAAAGTAATTACGGATATGCTCAAAATAAAGACAAATCCAGATGGAAAAGACCTCTAAATGGGTCATGGTGTTGGATAAATGTACATAGGCTTTGGAGAGAGAAGAAATAGTTATAAAAATAAGCATTGTTTTTTGAAAAAGAAAGTCTTTAAGGAGATAAAGTCATAGATTAAAATAAGCCATGTAAAATGCAATATACACAGAGAGTATGGATTATGCATATTACTATGTTTTTTTTTTAATTTTTTGACTACAGAGAGACATTTGATTCTCAGGACTGCTAAGGAAAACCAATATATATATTTTAAAGGTATCTTGACTTCAAAATCTGGGTCTAAGGATATGTTGCTTTGGAAAAGAGGTTCTGCTTTTGTTTCCATAGAGGATCCTGTGGAATCCTTCCAGACTAATGTGCTTTGATGGGCCAAGACCCCCTGAAAGATCCCTGAACCCCAAAGCATTTTGCCCAACAAAAAGCATGATGCAGTTTGGAGAGAACTATGTCCAAATTCCCTAAATGATTGTTTATAAATGCTTGTTTATATTTAAAGTTGGATATGCTATAGAAAATTTTATTGGTATGGGTCTTGGTCTATTGATACAAATTTAAGGTAGATTTTGTTATATGTATATTTCTGCTCTTGATTAAGGTATTGTAGTTTTGGAGCTCATTTAAAATGTAATGTATAATTAAGAAATACAGGTTAATAGATAATCATATATAATAGTCAAGCTTGTAGTCATGTTAGTTAGGATATCTAGATATATACATATATAGAGAGATATATATTTCTGTTAGATAATCTTCGATATTTCAAAGAATTTACATAATATGGTATTTAAGATGTTTTAAGAACTTAGGACTTTTCATGACAGTGAGACACATCTGCTCCTGGCAGCACCAGTCTACTTCAAGAGGATGATGGGAATCAAAGAGGCTCCTTATGGAGTTTGTTAGTCATTAGGGCAAGAAACTGCTCTTGCCTGGACTTTTTGATAAAATGGACATGCAGACGCCACAGAAAAATGACTGCTGAAATTGTGTAAAGAAGGTGAGACAGTCCTTCAGGGTTCTTGTTTCATGAAAGAGTCTGCCTAACATTTTGCAGGACACAGCAGAAAGCAACTGATGAACTTTATCAATACAAGGCATAAGAGATCTTTAAATTTCCTGCTTCGTGGATAAGTCTGCTGGATACTATGTGCCTGTAGGATGAAGATGGGTGTCCCATTGTTACAGAAGAACTTTAAGTGACTGTCCAGGCAGCAAGATGTATCTGTTGCCTTCTCTTTTGGAAGTTGCTTACAATGTACTTCCTATTTACTTAGTTAATATATCCTTCCAGAGGTTTTGATGGAGTTGCAAAATAGAAGTTATAGTTTTCCTGAGTTAAGATAAAGGATAAGGTAGATGTAAATATTGTAACTACAATTCTTGCTTGATAATTCTATTGTTATATGTAATTTTACTATGTTAAAACCTTCCTTTTATTTAGACAGGGAAGGGAAGGTGATGTGAATTCCCCATTGTACGCTGTGACTATGTTTTATTTCCAAAGAATCTGCTTTGGGACTATTGCAGCATAGAATAGGGCAAGGTGGGAGTTCCAAGGCAGATTCAATGAGAAGCAATGTAGCTACTTCAGGAGACAGACACCAGATGCTGCACAGAACCCATGCACAGATTAATAGAAATGGGTTAATTTAAGATATAAGGGCTAGCTAAAATATGCATAAACTAATGGGCTAAGCAGTGTTTGAATTAATACAGTTTCTGTGTGTTTATTTTGGGTCTGGGCAGCCTGGAAACAAAAGAGCAGCCTCTGCCTACAATCATCTGCCAATCTCTCAATCTATCTTTATCTGTCTGGTATGTCTGTCTATTCTGTATCATCTTTGCCTGGCCAATAGAAGAAAGTGATTGATGGTATTTTTGTTTTTCTTTTATTTCCTGTTTTAGTAGCCATTTCTTTTATCTTTTACTTTCTTTCTTGGAGGTTGTTTGCATGTGTATGAGTGTTTTGCTTACATAGACAGACAGACAGACAGACAGACAGACAGACAGGAGGGAGGGTTGGTGGATATATATTACTCTGTACCTGTTGTTCATATAAGCCAGAAGAAAGAATGAAATCCTCTTAAACTGCTGTTAAAGATGGTTGTGAGCCATCGTGTGGATATTATCAATCAAACCCAGTTTGTCTGTAAGAGCAGTCAGTGCTCTTAACTGCTGAACCATCTTTCCAGCCCCATTTTGAGCATCCTTCTGTCTCTGGAGAAAAGTGCAGAGAGGACTAAATTTGGCCTATTATTTTTCAAGAGATAAAGTTCTACAATTACCTAACAGCTTATTTTCCTTCCTCTATAACCAAACGAGCTCTGAGTCATCCCCTTGGACTATTTTCTCTGCCAGAACCACATTCCTTACTACCTCCTGAAAATGTAGTAGTTGGTCACCAAAGTCTGTAGGATGGTCAAAGAGAAGTTAATTCTGTTTCAGAAAATATATGTGCCCTATTTTGCTTGGTTAGGGCATACACTCCGGGCATGCTGAATAGAACGACAAATGAGATCAATTCAAGAGCCACTGCCGAGGTCTTGAGTCCTCTCAACTTGCTTACAATGCCAAACAACTTTCTTTATAATCTATGGCTAGAAAAAGATTATGTTCCACTAAAAATCATGCAGGGAAAAACTGTGCTAAGTGAGTTTTCCCAAAATTTTCAGGTAGTATGGTCCTGAAATATTTCAAATACATGTATATATGTATATTAAACATGTGGCCAGGCTTACTGGTACATGCCTTTAATCCCAGCTGTTTCAAGACAGATACAGGTTTATCTCTGAGTTTGAGACCAGCCTGGTCTACAGAGTAAGTTCCAGGACATCTAGAGCTACACAAGGAAATCCTGTCTCAAAAACAAAAACAAAACAAAACAAAAACATTGTGTCTAAATATATAAATGGAAAATTTATTTGGACTTACCAAAGTCACTTGATTATAATTTAGTTTTAATTATGTATCTTAAGTATAAAGAAAGTATCAAAACAAGTAGTGCTTAAATGTTTTCAATCAGAATTAATATTAGTAAAATAATATATTATGATGATACAAGTGGAGATTATCACTTCTATAAAAATATGCTACGAATCATTGTTTGAAGTTTTCAATGAGAAATTTTGCCTAATTTTTCACAAACCATATTCTTCTAGAATGCAATGATGTGACCAAAATTATCATTAAAATCATTGTACTCTTCAGAAAAACACAGTTACCACTCTTAATACTTTTGCTTCCTAATCACTCTCCAAGGATTTGGAATGCCCATCCTAATTTGTTGGAGTCTGGTCTATAAATTAAATATTTTTAGTACTGTCCCTTAATGGGATACATGTTATAAATTCCAGAAACCACTGGGGTGAAAGGATATTATAACCATAGGACATAGAGGACATTCTTTTAGGCCACCAACCAGCTCCCAAATAGTTTATTATTTAATAATAAATAAGGAAATGTATTATTAGTCATGAATGTTTGGCCTTATCTTAGCTCTTGTTTTAATCTGTTTATCTTTATCTACATTTTGCTTCAGGTTTTTTTTTACCTTTTTGTATGTATTATGTATGCACATGGATGCATGTCCTACTTTTCTGTTTTTTATACCTGGCTGGCTGGCTGGCAGTTGCCTGGCTTCTGGCCCTAGGTTTTTCCTTCTCTTTTTCCCCTGTTCTCCTTCTTCTCTCATTCTTTCTTCTCCTTCTTCTCTTTTGAGCCTAAATTTCTCCTCCTACTTACTGTCTCTGCCCGAGACCCCCACCTATCCCTCTCCTGCCTATGTGCCATTCAGCTTTTTATTAGGCCAATCAGGTGCCTTAGGCAGGCCAGGTGAACCAAATGCAACACATTTTTACATAATTAGACAAAGACAACAGATACATACATAACACACCTTTACATGATTAAAGGAATACTCACAGCATAAATAAATGTAACACATCTTTACATAGTTAAAGTAATATTCCACAACAATAGGGTTTTTTTTCCTAGACTGCAAGGTTTTATACCCTTCTGTCCTTCAACAAGACCATTTTAAGCTCAGCATGCCTGCAGACATCATGAAAGCAGGTTTAGAGACAAGACTGAGCTTGCATTCCCACTCTTGAACTCTACTCCAGTGGTTTTGCTCTGTTGGAAAATCATGACATTTTGCCTCCTTTTCTTGTTCTGGTCCCTCAGTAGAAGAATATCTATTTATGGAGTTAACATGGGGCTTCTCCAACAAGGACAGCATTTCTTTGGGTTGTGTCATGACCAGGGACTCCAACATATTTCTAAAGAAAACTTGAGCATAAATATTTCATTGGAACAAATTTCCTTTTAAACTGTGAAGATACCCAAAGTAGCAGGCATTGAACCTTGTCAGTAATATTTAAAAAGCAGAACACTTGGGCTCTCCCCTTCACACTGTTTTCTCTGGAACTAAGGTCACTGTAAAGAAAAAAAAAATCTTTTGCTCTAGAGTTTATTGCAAGTCTCAGGTCACTTCTATTGTGCAGTCACATGGCTGTCTTCCAGGGCATCAGTAAAGCCTTCAGAGGCATCTGGAGTGAGTAAATGTGTAGCCCCACTGCATGCTCACAGTGGGACAGCCATAAGAATGTACTTTTCTTACTCTTCCCTTATGTATTTAGTGACTTCATTTTGCATTTTGTCATCTTTAATTTTTCTATCCTTGTCAAAAACATATCCAGATAACTGTAGAAACTCAGGTTTGTTGTGTGTGTGTGTGTGTGTGTGTGTTTTGTTGTTGGTGGTGGTGGTGATAGTGGTGG
>LOEQ01004710.1:145776-177975 GCA_001685075.1 Bramus lutescens | reverse complement strand
TGAATACAATCTGTGTGTTGTTATTTCGGGGTATAAGCTAGCCATGCGGGAGCCAGGTGGAATGAAAATCAGGCCCACTCCCCTTTCACTACAGTTTCCTGGCCACCCAGACTCCCGAAATAATCACACAGAAACTATATTATTTGTAATACTGTTTGGCCAATAGCTAGCTATTATGTGTATTGCTAGCTACCTCTTACATCTAGAATTAACCCATTTTCATTATTTTATGTTTTACCATGAGGCTTGTGGCCTACTGGCAAGGTTCCAACTGGCAGCTCATGTCTTTCCCTCTGGCAGCTACATGGTATCTCCCTGACTTCACTTTCTTTCTCCCAGCATTCAGTTTAGTTTTCCCTGCCTACCTCTACTCTATCAGGCCCAAGACAGATTCTTTATTAATCAACGGTATTCATGGCATACACAGGGGAATCCCGCATCACTTCCCCTTTACTGTTTAAACAAAAAAAGAAGGTTTTAACTTTAACATAGTAAATTTACATATAATAAAACAGGTACCATGCAAGAATAACAGTTATAATATTTCTATCTACTTTATATTTTATCATAACTAAGAAAAACTATAACTATTCTTCAGCTCCATCAAAGACTCTACAAGGATATATTACCTAAGTAAACAAGAAGTATATTGTAAGCTACTTCCAACACAGGGACATCTCACTGCCTGAACAGTCAACCATAGTTCTTCTGTAACATTGGGACACCCATCTTCAGCCTTCTGGCCCATAATATCTGGCAGACTTTTCCATGAAGCAGGAAATTTCAATGACAGTTCCACCTATATTGGCAGTTTGTCAGTCACCTTCCTCTGTGTCCTGTATAATGTCTAGCAGACTCTTTCATGTAGCAGGAACTCCAAAGGACCATCTCACCTTTAGGGAAGTTCAGCAGTCGTTTCTCTGTGGGTATTGCATGTCCAGTTCATACGGCATGACATCAAGCAGTCCAGGCAAGAGCAACTGGCTAGCAAACTCCATAAGGAGCTTCTTTGGTATCCATCTTCCTCTCAAAGCAGATGTGTCTCATTGTCATGAAAAGTCTTAAGCTTAAAACATTTTAAATGCCATATTCTGAAGGTCTATGAAAGATTTGAAAAATACCTATCTAACTGAAATATATCTCTATATATCTAGAAAACCTAACTAACATGACTACAAGCTATTATAGATGACAATCTATTAACCTATATTTCTTAATTATACATTAAATTTCTAAATGAGCAGCACAATCACAATACCTTAATCAAGAGCAGAAATATACAGATAATAAAATTGGCCTTAAATTTTATCAATAAACCAAGATCCATGCCAATGAAAATCTCTGTAGTATATCCATATCATATCCCCCTTTAAATGTAAACAAACATTTATAAACAATATTTGGGAATNACTGAAATATATCTCTATATATCTAGAAAACCTAACTAACATGACTACAAGCTATTATAGATGACAATCTATTAACCTATATTTCTTAATTATACATTAAATTTCTAAATGAGCAGCACAATCACAATACCTTAATCAAGAGCAGAAATATACAGATAATAAAATTGGCCTTAAATTTTATCAATAAACCAAGATCCATGCCAATGAAAATCTCTGTAGTATATCCATATCATATCCCCCTTTAAATGTAAACAAACATTTATAAACAATATTTGGGAATTTGGTGCTACTGCTGAATCAGGAAGACCTCTCTTAAAGGAGCTGCAGCATTCTGGCCACCAAGAATCCATGCTTAACTCTGTTCTTTTGTGTCTAGAATTACTTTTTAAGCTTTCTCAGGTTTTACGTGGCTATAGTCAATCACATTGGCATGCCAATTTGTTGTATGAGGCTGCTTGTTTGTCTCCTGGACACCCAGACTTCTGAAATAATCACACAAAACTATATTATTTGCAATACTGTTAGGCCAATAGCTTAACTGTATTGCTATCTAGCTCTTACATCTAGAATTTACCCATTTCCATTATTTTATATTTTACCATAAGGTTCGTGGCCTACCAACAAGTTTCTCTCCTGTGTCTGTCTCCAGCATTCAGTTTAGTTTTCCCTCCCTACCTCTATTCTGCCCTGCCACGCTCAAGATAGATTCCTTATTAACCAATAGTATTCACAGCATACAGAGGGGAATCCCACATCACCCTGTAATTACATGAATGTTGGCCATGGAAGTACTTTTCATGATCCCACAAATCAAACAGATCACAAAACACAACTAAGCATGTGAATACTCATATTGTAGAAAATATAAGAAAAATAAATGATTCTAAGGAAGAAACAGAACTAAGAAACTCTGCCTATTTTTCAGGTCCCCAAGAGAGGGCATATATTTGACTTTATGAGAAAACCATAATAATAGACTAAATAAATAGACAAAAGTGTATCTAAAACTCGCAAAGAAAGTATGCTAGATTGAAACATTTGACCCTTTGATAGCAACTTGTAGGCAATTTTATTGCTTTAAAAATTTTATTAATATATATTTTTTACTAATTCTAGATAGTCATAGGAACTAGCAAAAAGCTCTGTGCATCTCAGACTAGGACAGCCAACCAAAGAGTTTGCTTTCTCTTCCACTTTTCCTGAGAAAAATGATCAAATATTTATCTATTAGATCAAAATCCACCCAGAAGGAGGTTTATAACTAACTTCATTTTCATACATTCTTAAGATTAATCATGAAGAACAGCACATTTCCTTGTGATAGTAATGTCCTCAGAAGCATTTAATTTTTTCAATAAATGTAAATATTCCCTAGCTCTATCTATAATTTTACTTGAAATTGCTACAAGTAAATCCAGCTTTCTGCTGATAACTCACTAGCATATTCAACACAGTACGCCAAAAATAAAGTTTTCCCCAGCCACAGGATAGTGCCCTTTACCAATACTCCCAAAGCACATTACATCAATCCCTTGGACAATTATACTTTATAATGATTTTTCATCCATATTTGTCATTAGACAGCAACCTCTTTAAATATAATCTCCATTGCTCATCTTCTGAATGGATTAGCATTATCCTAGAAGCATTCTAAAGACATTTTTCAAACCAAAACAATTAACTTCTCTAAAATAATAATCAAAATGTTTTATTCAATCAAGACCTATATCATCATGAGATATATAATTAACATTTGATAAATGCAGTCATCAACACATATTTTATAATTAAAACCTGTATTTTAATTAGTTTATAATTAAATTAGTTTCATCTGGGATAGTTTGGGGGAAATTCCATGGAGCAGCTTATCAAGAAGGAATTTTTTTACTTAAGCACACCAGACTAAAGATATCAGCAAAGTGGGATTGGAATGATGGTTAAGCGTTTTAGTTCAGCTCCCTTTACCTGGTGGAACTGGTATCAGTTTTCTTTTGGTATTCATGAGATCCCATCTCTAGTGTCTCACATAAAATGTGTCTTTATATACAAAGAGCTCACAGAAAACTAGTTAATTTCTGTAAGTCTGCCAGTGCAGGAGGTATTGTTTTCCTTTTTATATAGCTATTACTTTTTAAATCTGCACATTCTGTTTTAGAGTCTTGACAGGCCGAATCTTGTCAGCAACTTTGATCCCCACTACCTTCTGAATTCTAGATCATTCTGCTTGTTATTTAAATGCAGTCGAGAGTTGTGGTTTGATATAAAACACTATATCAGAATTACACCAGTTACAGCAGTATTAGAAAGATAAACTTTATTTTACAAGCTCCATAAATAATTCAAATTCTGTTCATTTATCTCAAATAATCATGAGGCTAGAGGGGATGTAGACAAGCATTCAATAGTCACATAACCAAAATACCTGAGAATACAGTTGGTGAAAGGAAGAAATCCTAAGAATTAAGTAAACATCCCCAAAAGTCTGTGTGGATAATTGTTGGACTTACAGACTCTTCTCATTGTAGTGAGTATGAGATCTCTGGAGGTTTGTGTGGGGCTTCCATCCCATGACATCTGAAGTCAGAGCTCTGGCACGGTATCATTTGTACTGTGCAGCTCATCACCTAACTTTGCACAAGAGGTTTTGAAGCCTCTGTTTGGCAATCAGCCATGATTCACTACAGCAAAATGCTGTCAAAGCAGCTGGTTCTGCACACACACACATACACACACACACACACACAAACACACACACAGCCTTTTGCAATAATTTAACCCCTCATTATTTCAATTTACAGGCACTCACCAGAATCATGTCTGAACTAGGGATGTGGCTCGATACTAGCACATTTTTCTAGCACGCTAGATGCTCTGGATGTGCGAAAAAATTAAAAATAAAAATGGTACTTGTTATCCATTGAGTCAGGCATGCAACAAGCCTTTTTACATAACACTTTAAAACTTTGAAGCACCACTATAATTTGCTATCACTCAATTAGAAAAGTAGGAACTTAAAAATCTTAATCTTGTTCAAGATCTGAAAATGAGCACAAGGTTTACCTGGATTCCCAAGGACTGCTTGCTCATATCTAGTCATCTATTCATGCATTATAATAGACCCAGAGATGTGACAAAAGCTTGTTTGAACTGTTTTGGGAAGTCATTAAGAAGTTAGGTCAATTTTATCATTAAAGGTCCAAACTCATCTTTATTATTACCAAAGTTGACTTGCTTGGGAATTTTTAGAATCTGTAATTATCACTCAAAGTAAATGTAGGTTTTAAATATAATGTGTGTGTGTGTGTGCGTGCACACTCAAGTGTGCCATATCAGTTCATGTGCACCAGGTACAGGTGCCTGTGGAGACCAGAAGGAGGCAATGGATTCCCTGGCACTGGAGTTACAGATTGCAGTAAGCTGCCATGTGAGTTCTGGGAACTTAACTTGGATCTTTTGCAACGTCAGTAGTTGTTCTTAACCCACAAGCCATTCTTATAGCAAACATGTACACATTAGTGGAAATTTTATATTGTAATTTGATTGCCCTGAATCTTTTAAAAATGAAATCTAAATCTTCATAGACATTAAAAACGCATTTTCATGCTCACTATGATGCCCAGCATTAGGGAGGATAGTGCAGAAAGATCATGACTGTGAGAACAGTTTAACAGGTTCTCAACCTTCCTAATGCTGTTACACTTTTATGTAGTTACTCATGCTGTGGGAATCCCAACCAAAAAATTATCTCATTGCTCCTTCATAACTGCAATTTTGCTATTGCTATGAATGGTAATATAAATATCTGATATGTGGGACATGTGATATGTGATCCCATGGGGCCACAGCCCACATGTTGATAATTATTAGTCTAGACTGAATAGCAAGGCACTGGTTATAAATACCTACCATCAAAAATAACCTTTTCCTCAAAGAAAATCTCACAAAACTTTGTGATATTTTCCATAGGGGTTTATATATCTGTGTGTTGTATACATTAGTGTTCACAGGTGCATGTAGGTACACATATGTGGGGGGCAGAGGGAAATACTGGGTGCATTGCTCTATCTCACTTCACTTTTTCTTTATCATTAATTAAATTTTTCATCTATTTTCTTTTTCATTATTATTAATGAAACTTTTTCATTTCTTTTATATCCTGGCGGAAGCTTCCCCTCTTTCCTCCCCTCCACCCTGTTCCCCGCTACCTCTCCCCTGCTTTCTCCCATCCACTCCTCTTGTTTCTGTTCAGAAACAGGCAGGCCTCCCAGGGGTATCAACAAAGCAAGGCATATCAAGTTGAGGTAGGACTGAGTTCGTCCCTTTGTCTTAAGGCTGTGTCAGGCAGCCCAGTAAGGGGAATAGGTTCTGAAAAGGGAGCTCAATCATTAGGGACATGCCCTGACCCACTGTTAGGAGTTTCACAAATAGTTGAAGAGAGAGAGGAAGGATTGTATGAGCCAGGGGGGTCAAGGTCATCATAAAAGAACCCACAGAAACAACTAACCTGGGCTCCTAGGAGCACACAGACTCTGAACCGACAGCTAGGGAGCATGCATGGAACCAACCTAAGCCCTTTACATATGTGTGACAGTTGTGTAGTTTTGTCTACTTGTGGAACTCCACTTTGTTCTCTAGACAGGTTCTCTCGCTGAGCCTGTAATTCACTGACTGGCTAGGCCAGCTGGTCAGTGGATTCCAAGGATCCCCCTCACCTCATCCCTTCATGGCTGGTTTTACAGGTGGTGCCAGCTTTGACATGAGTGCTGGAGATCCAAACTCAAGTCCAGCTCTTTAACCAGTGAGCTGTCTCCCTCCACCATAATTTCCAAACTTCCCATAAATGGAGGCCAATTCTAGGAAAAGACTGTATCTTGTCTATGGCATGACAACATTATGGGCACTTTAGATTGCTTACATCACACCATATTAAGAACTTCAAAACTGAAAACAGAAAACACTCACATAACTCATGCACAAGTAAATCATCATCATCCAATTTCAAGTCATCTTATAATCTATTAACTTTCTATTAGCTAACCATATCTCTAATCTTGATTTTATTTTTTCCCAGTTCTAGAGGTAAGTAAATATAATTTACACCTCAAGATGAACATATTTGAATATATAGAAATCATACTTTTCCCCACACTAATCAAATGATACAATTCTTCCTGATACTGAACACATATCAGATTGGATTCTGAATATCTTGCAACTTTGCCTACTTGGCATAAAAATATCAAGAGCATCTTGTGGACTGACTTCTCTCTTTTGGACAGATATATATTAACCTGGCTCAGAAAAGCAGAGTAACAAATCAAATGACCATTTACTAATTCACAAGGAGTAATATAAGCAAGTACCAGGGAGATCAGGCACTTACATGTGCTGCACAATTATTTTCCTAGAAATAAGCCTCATAAAGTCTCAGGTAACAATTCAAGGATTTCTTGGTAGCATGGGATCAAAAAAAGAGAAGTTGGGAATATGGTTGGTTAATTAATGACATCAACCTGAGATAACTTTATGTCATGATTGAAAGGAAACAGATAGATAGGCAATACCCTTTCTTCTTCAGTAAGTTCAGTATACACTAAAAAGCAAATATGGACTCAAACAGATGAAGCTCAATACCATCTTTATTACTGTTGAAGAATGGATAAAAGATAAATCTTTGGCTATGAAACAAAGTGACTTGATAAAAAAAAACTTTTCAAGTGCATTAAACTATTACTACTATAATTATTCAATCTCACCTACTACCTTCAAAGCAAAGTCCCTGAATACAAAGCACTAGAGAAGACCAGAATGCCTGTGTCCATCTTGTGGGAAGGTTGTTTTCCAGATATGGGGGGGAAAGGTGCAAGGGAGGGAAGAGAGAAGGATGGAGATAAGGACAGGATGAGAGAAGTCGAAAGAGAGGCGGAAGCAATGAAGGAGAAAAAAAAGAGAGTTCTGTTAAGGGATCAGGGAGGAGCTGTGCACTGCTTCCTGCCTCAAGGAGTCAGGATGGATGCTGCTTGTATATGCAAGCCACTGTGGTTATCATCTTTCCTTGTTTCTACAGTGAGTTCATCCCTTTTCTCATCTCAGTGTTTTCAAGTTCCATCAATACACTATTTCAGACTGATGTCAAGTTTAATGGGCCTAGAAGCTACTCAACTTCTCTAAACTATTTTTGTCTCTTTTCTGATCCATTGTATGTTTCTCAAACTTCCTCAGTTCCAAAACCAGAAATGGAGACTCCCTCTAACCGCCCCCATAAACTCACTAGTAGAAGTACTGAGAGGGTTACTGTAGAACATAATCAGAGGAGAGGGAAGATATGGTCTACTGCTCACTAGCCAGGACTTCATTATCTAAATTCTCTAGCTGCTGGTTCAAGGCTCTACCTTACATCTATCCTACCTCCTTCCGTGTCCTCATCATTGCTAGAACATGCTCCCATTGAGAGAGAATACCAGATAAAAGAAATGAAATTACATATTTGTTACTAAAATTCTTTCATTGAAAGTTTGACTTTTATGTACTTCAGCCATTTATTTCTTCACTTGTCAGCAGAAGTTGCAAATGTTATATTATTGAGATGGTCTTGAAACATCTATTCTAATATCATCTACTCATTTCCTCAATCTACCCACTGTGGAATCAGCAATTCCTGGATAAAGATAACAAGCAACGATAGGCAACTGAGGAAAGTCGGGAATGGGAGAGGTGGTCCTCACCAGGAAAGAGCACACCAATTGGTTGTCCAGTGCCAAATGATGTGGGATTCCCCTCTGTATGCTACGAATATTTGTTATTACCATTGGTTAGTAAAGAAAGTCAGGGTTCTTATTAACTAACTCTTATATCTTAAATTAACAGATTTGTATTATTTTATGTACATAATGTGGGATGTCCTTCTGTATATGTGTTACTACTATTGGTTTGATGAATAAGGCTTTTTGGCCAATGACTTAGCAGAGTAAAGCTAGGCAGGTAATCCAAACTGAAATAGAGAGAAAGAGTAGGCAGAGTCAAGGAGATGCCATGTAGCTGCCAGAGGAGAAAGATGCCAGAACCTTACCGGTAAGCCACTGCCTTGTGGCAATACACAGAGTAATAGAAATAGTTAATTTAGGATATAAAGGCTAGCTAGGAATATGCCTGAACCATTGTCCAAACAGTCCTGTAATTAGTATAGTTTTGTGTGCTTATTCAGGTCTGAGTGGCTGGGAATCAAAGGTACAATCTCTATTTACAGTCAAATGGTCAGTCCTAAAACAAACATATAATAATATTATATGGACTGAAGAAAGTATATTTAGGAATATATGGGTATATACATACAACAACAATTCATGAGCAAAGATGCCATGAATTTGAAGGAGATTAGGAAGAGGTATATGAGAGAATTTGGAGTGAAGAAAGAGAAGGGGAAAATGTTATTAAATTATAATCTCAAATAAAGGTAACAAGCAAATTACCTAAACTAATGGACAATGAGGAAAAAGGGATTGCTATTTTAATTTCTATTCAGCACCAATTCTTTCTTAACATTGACCACATTATGAGATCCCAGCATAACAATGACAAAAACAGCCTTGTATGACATTATTTCCAAAATGAAGTCCCACTGAATATTACTTCTAAAGATTAAAATATGTTACGCAAAACATAATATTATTATCAAATAGGCTCAAAAAGGCCATAACAAGGGAAAGTTACATATTTTTCAAAACTTAACATTGCTTTTAAAAAATCGTTAGCAAATACTATTCTACCTTCTCTAATTTCTTATTGATCTACTGATTGTTTAGTTTTTAACTTTGTTAGTTTTTTTTGAGGCAAGCTTTTGCATATCTGAGGCTGGATTTGAACTTGCTATGTATCTGAGAATGACCTTTAACATGGGATCCTCTTGCCTCTGTCATCTCCTCTTCCAATGGCTGATGTTACATGTATGTTCTACCATATCTGGATGATGCAATTCTAGGATCCAACCCAGGGCTTCCTACATGATAGGCAATAACTCTATCAACCACACTATGTCTCCGGATCACTTCCTAGTAAGTCTTGCAGTGGAACAGTAGTTTATGTACTGTTAGCGAGCATAAAATTTTGTCAATTAAAATATGACAATCTCGTGTGATGATTTGTTGGCTTGTTTGCTTCCTTGCTTGTTATAGAAGTACCAGGGAATGAACCTGGAGACCAGTGCATACTTGTTTACTGCTCCACCATTAACCTATGTCCCCAGGAAATTTGTTTATATTTATTTATTTATTAATTTATTTACTTTTGTGTGTGTTTTGACTGTAAACATGTATGTGCATCTTGTAAATGCCTGGTGCCCAAGAAGGGCAAAAGAAGGCATCAGATTCCCTGGAGCTGAAGCTATAAGTAGTTATCAGTCACCATATAGGTAATAAGAACCAAACCTGGGTCCTCTGCAAGAAAAGCAAGTGCTCTTATGCACTGAAATCTGTCTGATTCTGTGCTGACATTCTTAGAGATGGGGGTTAATTCTTACAATTGTACACTTGCTAAAGTTCTTCCCGGATTAATTTTGGGCAGATTCTACCATAAGTCTCCCTCCTATATGCAGAAAATAGAAAGAAAAACAACTTAGATTATTCCTAGTAGTGTTTCTCACTCAGAGTTTAACTATATTCAGTAATTTTTGGACCTGACATCAGTGGCATTGGTGCTGTTCCACAAACCTTGTCTCTGTGCCACCAATGGCATTGAGGCTCCAGAATTTCCAAGAAGACTCAAAGTTTTCTTCCTAAACAGCCATCTCTTCTTCAGCTTTGTTAATTACACATCCTAGCTTCTAATGAAACATATCAAAAACATGGCTATATCCAGCAAGCAGACATCACTGTCTTTCCTCAAAATGCTCCTCGAATTGTTTGCTTATTAAAAGACATATTTATGGCTGTATGTTGCCTCTAATACTAGTGGCAATAATAAGCTTCTATGGGTAATAAAATATGACTATGTTCTGTCCAGCCAACATTAGAAAATGTCACTGATTATAATTTAATCATGTTCAATATGAAAATGTATCTTAGAATTGATAGTAAGAGGCCTAATGGGCTCTTAGTTTTCACAGGCATTGCCCAACATTGTCAAACCTATGTGTGCTCGTAGCATCCAACTATATGTTCAATCCCTTGTTCTTATTTAAGGTATCCAAATCATATTGGAAGGCATGCTATACATAGAAAATAAAAATGCAGAGTATCTGATTAAATTTGAATTGTATATAAACCATATTATTTTTCTTTTTAGTGTATCCTAGAGAGATTGACTGAAAATAAAGTATCATTGCTTACTCAGATTTAATTGGTCATCCTGGACTTGTTTCTGGCAACATTAAATATATGTCAGAAGTGTTAAAATCTTGACTTGAAGTCATTACAAGTCTAGTATTATCTTGAAATAATGATTTGGTTTAAGAATAGATTTCCAGTTTCCATAAAATCATCAAAATGCTAACTACAGCTGTTTCAAAACGGTGTAATTCATAATGATTCAAATGAATTTGGACTGGATTTTTCTTGAGTTTTTTTCCTGTGTTAATGTTCTATTATCAATATAATGAGAAAAATCAATAAAGCTATTTTCATTAGAAAGGAGATATAAATTTTACATATAAAAAGTTATTAGATGAATTGTGTATGCAGCCTACTTTTTCAAATTTCTTACTAAACTAGGTTCCTTCACACTTATTTTCTCTAGTTTATGAAATGGACTGAAGCTGTGGCTCAGCAAGAGAGCAGAAAATCTAGTGTGCATGAGATCTAGGTTCAGTCCTCAGCAGCATACACACACCTGAAATGCACTGGACAGGTGCAAATGCATTCTCAGTGTTAAAAACTTTATTATTTTTCTTTCATTACTGAACAAACTACCACTTTCATGTAGCTGCTGAAGATTTAAACAGAGCATCTTTGTGGAGTCACCATGTTTTCTGGCATACACTGATCTTAGATATTACATAATTATGCATTTGTCTATAGACATTTGTCTTCTAAATTTTAAAGATAATCAAAATTTATTTTAAAAGCCTGAAGACATACTGTCAAGTCTAAACATTATTTAAAATAAGTTTTAAGCAAATTAGGGAAAATATTGCTTATAAAAATGGAAAGCATGGTTGAAAAGTAGGCACTTTCAAATTTTTATTAAAGAAAATGCAATCTGATAAATACTGAAAACTCAGACTTTGGAAATAACTTAGGCCTTTTTTAAAATAAGGATTTTTTCTAATGAACATTAGAGAAGGTTAAAATAAAATGGGCATTTCACATATCATTTGTATTTGCTCACGAGAAAGCTTTCTATGGGGAAAAAGGAGGACAGTGGAAGAAAGATACTGGAACACTCCCCAGCCTTCCCTTTCTAGCCCATCTCTTACCTTTATAAAAGTTCAATCCTATGGGGATTTAAATTCTGTACTAAAATGGCAAAACAAAAAGTAAAGAAAAATCTAGATATGACCAGACACCTTGTCTTGAAGCTATTCAAAACTAAGATAAAACTTGGCATTTGGAGGGGGATATGGCTCAGACATCAGTTACCAGGAGCAAGTAGTTGGTCATTGAGACAGAAAACACACTAACTGCTTTGTTTTCTATTTTAAGCACACCGTTCTCTACCAACACAAACACCGTGACAACTGGCTAGGGGATAAAAATCAAATGTAAGTCATTGAGGCATTTCTATTAAATTAAAAAAAAAATAGTGTCTTAGTCAGTGGAGAGATTGACAAATGGCACTTGATGAAAAATAAGATGAAATTTTAAAGAAAGGAAATAGGTGCATGCAGGTGGTTATGAATCATCGATCATATTTATGACTCATGCTTTATAACTTTCCCTGCAGTTCCCATTGTTATTTATATGAATTTTTAAAACCCTGAAATTAATGTCAACCGCCCTATGAAAATACTGCAAAACAGGGACATTACTTACAAATTCCTTGCACCTCCCGCAGCAGATCCGAAGCTGTATATCACGCGGCAGTGTATTTCACTTTAAGCAGCCCTGTCTACTTTCATCCCTGCGCTATGTATAGCACGCTGAACTGCCTTCCGAAGATCAAAGAGAAGCGGGCCCTGCTTTATTTACAAAGGCAAATTTAATGGGTTACCAAGGTGCCTGTTTTACGAAGCTTACTGGTCCCTTTTGAACTGCTATCTCCACTGATCCAGAGACCGTGCTCGAAATGCAGAGGCTCTCTTGAATCTGGAAAATGTTCTTAGCTTAATTGGTGCCCTGTCTTTGAACTACATGCCATGGTTTTACTGGGCTGGAAAGGCACACAGAGATTCCTTCGGGGCTCATGAGTGCTACGGGAGTCTGGAACAGAGAAGCAAACAAGACAAAATGGGACAATGAAATTGAAAATATTTATCTCAATATCAAGAAAGGAAGTACATGATCAGTGTCTCATCAAAAACTGGGACACGGATCCAGCCTTGGTATGAGTTATAAACCTCACTGCTCCATAGGGAAATAATGTATTTGTTTTGTGTGTTACACTAATGTTAATGTAAAAGTGAATGCTTGTGAAGCAACAATATATAAAAGAAAGATTTGGGAGCTGTGTATCCCAATAGATTGTTAACTGACAACATGAATTTATCTTAGATGTCCATGTCTCCCAGAATCTCACATTCTCATCTTCAAAAGAAGAAATTGCCTTTTAAAGGGGAAAGAAGACTGCTTGTCATTATCTGTAACTTTCTTTCTATTTGAGTGCATGCACTTGTTTGGGCCAATGAGGAAGGAATAGGAGTAACATGTCAGTTCTGCAAGATGCAATGACTTGGGAAAGATTACAAATACTCTTTACATTTCTGGAATAAACTAGGAAGTATGTGTTAGCATGATGAAGAAGTACAACGCTAACGAGCTGTGGATGGCCAGAGCCTCTGAGAATCGCCTGCTCTATCCTCCTTGCCTCTAAACCACTGCACTTTGTCACTGTGGGATGACCTGTCAAGCCCAATGTAACGTCTTATGCAATCCATGCAAAGATTCTGTGAGATGGTACAAACACTTGGGAGCTGATACGTCGGTGCTGACTCTGCTCTGTTCCCCCCCTCTTTGATTTTGTGCATTTAGAACAGTGTATATGCTATTTTAAGCTTGCAGTGATAAATAATTAAGCCATTTCCTCCTCTTTTTCATCTTTTCCTGTTACAACCTGTGTTCTCGCTGGGATTACTGCAATCAGTGACGATAGCCAGACACCAAGAAGAAAAGGATATTGAAAGAACAAAGAAAGAAAAGCACTCAACTTCCCCCATTCCTCAGAGTGGCCAACTTTAGGGTTTAAATATTAGTTTAAATTATCTGCAATTGATATTGTTGTTCTCAAAAGCTGCAGAGACAGTTTCCTCTGGACTATTTCCTTTGACAGTAAGACTTCAGGCAACTTCCCGAAAGCCATAGCACTTCCAAAGAGGATGTTCTATTGTCTAGAGTTCACAATTTTTCTTTGATCTGGTTCGTATGAGGATTAGCTGAGTTGGTCTCACACAAGTTTTCTTAAACTTCTTTGTAGGACCCAGAAAATGGAAGCATATGAAATTATTTTTCAGCTCAGTGAATGAGATCAATGACCTTGAAGATGTCTTATAACAGTTAATGATTAGGAGATACAATCTACTGGCCAAGTGCCAAGCATTGTGCTAAGCGCTTTGCAGAACACCTCTTTGGAGTCTTCTCTACAACGCTAGGCAGTATAGCCGGCATTTAGGAAAGATGATGTTTAGAGAAACTTACTCCGTAGCATCTATCGTGAGTAATGAATGGAGCAGAGGCAAATGACTGAGCAGTGTGGCTCCAAAACCATGGTCTTAAGTAATGCTCAGAACTATCACCATACAATTGGACTGTCAAAAAAATCGTCCTGTTGCTATTAAGTGTTGTGTGTATAGATTACGTGGGCAAATTGCTCTAAGTTTTTCCTTACAAAGGAAGCTGTACAGCCCAATCATGACTGACTAAGGCAGCAAAACAACACATTCCCTGTGATAAATACAATGCCTACATCTGCACACAGCAATGAGAACATATTTATTTATGATTTTTTCAGTGTATCAGGGGGATTTTCTGAAATTCATGGGGAATTAAAGGGGGATTTTTATTACTGTCTCCTTGTCATTTGGGATTTTAAGTAACAATTATTTCTGTCTTATCCTCTGGTTACATATAGAAAACACTTATACGGATTTATTTTGATACCTTGAACTTAATTGCTGAATATATGGTACTCTATAAGACCTGAGAGGGATGGGGAATGCAGCTTGGTGGTAGGAAGTTTGCCTAGAATGTGCACAACTTTGAGTTCAGTCCCTACTACCAAAAGCAAAAACACAATTGAATCGAAACAAAATTGAAAGGAATGTTTATAAAACCTAAATAACTAATCCTTGCCTTCCAAAACTCATTTCCAGAGGAATAAATGGTTGAAATACACATTAGATTTCTGTTATTACTACGCAGCTCTGTCATCTGATGCAACAGGGGAAATAACTAATATGCTATAAATTTCATTATAGATCCTTTCAGTTTCAATTCATGCTAAAGTCAAATAAAACCATTACAAACATTATCTTCCATGCATTCTGATATTACTCTTTTCTAAGACAAAGGGAACAAGAAGGCATCCATTATTTTAGCTATTAGTTTTCTCAACCTGATTGATGTATATGGAGGTTGGTCAGAGTCCTTCAGAGGTCTTGAGGTTAGAAAAAAAGAGCAAAAGTTCAAAGCATACAAATGGTGCCTAGATCACCAAACGTTACTGCTTGAAGGTGGCAGCTCTTCACTTTCCTCATCTGTTATTATTAGTTCAGTTGGAACACACTGAGGTTCACAGTTTGTACATACATATATTTATAGAAAGTTTCAAGGCTGAAGTTTCTAGAATCTTTGTTATAGACCAAAGCATCCATCATAAACACTAACAATTCTACTCCAGATAGTGTTATAGAGGAGAAAATTATTTGGGAGTAATATGAAGAATGTTGTTCAAGAACTTAATAAATATATATTCATATAAATACAAAAACATGATAGTCAAAGAATAGTTGAGAGAGTATCTAGTTCATGTTATGATTCTAGATATATGAGTTCTGGTTATCAAAAACCCAGTTAACCAAGAAGTTTTGCTTGATGAACCATGGACTGGCTGCAGGGAGCTAGAGATGAAGTGGTAAGGTAAATTACATTTTCTCAGACGTGGATTTAAATGGAAATTTTGTTGAATTACTGTTAGTATCAGATGCTAATTGTAACAAAGGAGATAGATAGACATGTAAAAGGCACACAAAGACAAACAAGGGTTCCTAGCTCATCTTTTAAATACTCTTTCCTCGCTCAACAAGAGATGATCTATATTCCCATATAGGTATATAGACCAGTTCATGAGCTCATTCTGTCCCAGTGTATCTCTCTCTCTCTCTCTCTTTTTTCTCTCTCACACAGCTTTCATTTGTTGTTTTACAGAAATAGAGCAATGTTATACATCCTAATGTACAATCTTTCCCTATAATATCAACCTGATAGTAATAATCAGAACCTATGATTATGGTTTGCAAATATGTCTTGACATTCATTTACTGCTTTTCTTTTCGACACCATTCAAAATTTCAAGATTGTGTTCAATAAAATGTCTGAATAAATAATTTTATAAAAATATTTTCTTTATCTTCATATTCATTTTTATCTATGCAGTAAATTTCTTGAGTTTAGCCTATGAATTATCTTACACAATAACTACTCCCCATGTGAACCTTGTTCAATGGAAGCCATGACTTTAAATCTCTTCACCTACAGCTATGTTCATGCATGAACATTTGCTTGGTGACCAATTTGTCTTGATCAAGTCTGATCGTGACATACAGATATACCATGAATGCTCATAATGTGGCCTCTTTTCTTTTGAGTAGCTATTAACATTCTTAGTTTCTTATCTACATTATAAACATACAGATAAACTTTTCCATTGCCTTACATGGTATTGATCACAGTGTTGGTCAGCTGCTCTTTGAAAAGAAACACACTGTCTCTCCTTTCTCTTACGCTTCTTTGATTCTTTTGCCACTAGAATTATATTTTCCCCATAAGTAAAATCTTCTGATTCCTATCTGTGGTCTGATTTTTTTTAAAGCCAAGTATTGATGTATTTTAATGTCTTATACACAAACAGTAAGTTATGCATTTGGACCAACTGATACCAAAGTATCTATATGTTCTGGGTCTAAAGCGTTGTGGTAAAGAATTCCTAGATGATGATGATATCAGACGGGAAAGCCTGCTGATGTTTAGGCAGTATACACTGTTGTGCTGTAATGAATGCATCTCTAGAGATGGTGCAGTGATTTTCTGATGGCAGTGAATTAGCTCCCATTTCCATGAGCTCATCCTCTCTTGGAGTGAAAGTTTAAAAACACATTCAGAATAAAGCAAACAGTATCAAACACTTTATATACAATTTCTCTTCCATTATAGGTTCATGAAGCCAATCCTTCCTGAAAACAAATAACAACTCTGGACTGGAATCTCTCAGAGACTGCAAGGCAGCCTGCGAAGGAGAGCCGGACATAGATGAGGCGGTGGGGCTGCGTGCACTCTGTCCCTCACTTTTACTTCTTTCCTGAAACCAAGGAGGCAGTACAACAAAGGATAAAAAATCTTTAATCTGCTGGAAGAGAAGAATTCCCAGCCTCACATTATTTTCTTCTTCCTTTTCTTTATCTGTTCTCTCTTCCTCTTCTTCCTCCTTCTCCTCTTTCTCCTCCCACTCCTCTTTCTTCTGCTCCTCTTTCTCTTCCTCCTCCTCCTTTTCCTCCCCCGTCTCTTCCTCCTCTTCCTCTTCCCCTACTATGTTTCCTCCTCCTCTTCTTCTCACTGTGTGGAATCAAATGGCCCATAACTCTCTATAAACCTTGATGATCTTAAACTCACAGAGATCCTCCTGCCTCTGTTTCTCCAGCGTTAGGATTAGAGGCATGCAGTACCTGCACCAAATATTATTTAAAGGAAAATGTATTTCAGGAAGAAAAATATAGAAATTTTCATATGAAAGAAAGCATAATGAGCTTCAACAAATTTGCTATAAAAGAATGCTAAGTGAAGTTGTTATAGCTAAGGGCAATTTCAGTAGGAAAATCTAAATATTCAAGAGTGAAGAGTGAGAGATATTTAAAAGAAATGAGACACAGAGATATTTTCACTTACGTTCTTTCTAAATTAATTAACTCTTATAATTAATGCATAACTTTTTAAATTATATATAAGTATATAACTATACTTAAGTTTCTATAATTATATGTAAAGTATACTTATTTATTTTTATAAATTACTTAGATTCTGCAAAAATTTTGAAAATAAAAATTATGACATTGCTTGATGGGGTGTTTAGTGTAAAAGATGAAATATTTATGACCATTACAACATAAAGTTGCAAAGGTTTGCTTTTTGGTTTGAAGTAATACAATGTTGATCTCAATTATGACACATGAAAAGGGAAAGTAAAGCTGCCTTTGGGTACATTACTAATACAACTGTCTATGTAGAAAATTGTACAGTATTTGTCATAAAATTTCTAAAATTAATGCAAAGTTTTATCAGGGCTAAAAGATACAAAATCAGTACACAGAAATAATTTGTATATGTAAGTACCCAATGATTAGGAGTCATTTTTTTAAGTTTCCCCCACAATTAAAGGATTTGTTTGCCAAAAAAATACCCTGTTAAAAAATAACAATGACAAACCAGACACTGTATAACATAGAGACATTTGATGCTCATGGATGTTGCACTCATTGTGATATTCGATAAGGCAAAGGAGTCCTAATGAAATGGCAAGTCACTGCAGATAAAAGACAAATACTAAGTTTATGAAACAAACACATCTGTTTCATGGGAAACACTTGGAAGAGCTTGAAAAGAAAAACCAAAGAGTGGAAGAAAATATTTGTGAAAACACATATAAGAAAAAACTTCTATCAAGAAATACTAGGAATTTATAAGACATAATGAATAACTATTTTCAATAGGCAAAGATTTCACCAAAGATGATATGGGCCAATATGAACAAGAAACCATGTCTCACCACCAGCCCTTAAAAGGCTGAGGCAGGAGAGCTGCTAGTAGTTTGAAGACAGCTTTGGTTTCAAAGAAATTTCCAGGAGATATTGACCTACAGAATGAGACTGTATCTCAAAACAACAAAAGAAAATTGAAGTTTAAAAAATGTGATATAATGCAGTGATAATCTACATCAATAGTCATTGGAGAAATGTCAGTTAAATATGCAACTATGGGTCTATGTCTAGAAAGGCTAAAAATGATTAAAATAACTATAACAACTGTGGGCCATAATGTCATCAACTGAAATTGTGAAGACTCAGGTTAACCTGGAAAAAGTAAATATATATGAAGTTAAGCATACACGTAACATACATCCTAACAATTCCATTCCTATGAATAGTACTCCAAAATGAAAACGTGGGGTGAAACAACTTAGAAACATTTATAGAAACTATGAATAATTGTTAAAATGGGAAACACTCTACATGACTGTCAATGGATAATGGATTAAGAAGCCATTCCATATTCATCAGTGAAATGTTCCCTGGTTATTAAAAGGAATACTGGCTTGATATGCATGAATCATGATCAATCTCTAATGCATTATACTACATAAAAATAATCTCCCTCAAAATCTACATGGTGTCAAAACCTATTTGTTTGACATCCTGAAAATGTAAAACAGGGGCAAAAATCAAGTCAGTTACAGGCTATGCATGGAAACAGCAGACCGCAACGCATATCAGTGAATCTGGGTGAATGGTGGACTGTTCTGTATCTGAACAGTGGAATGCTTTCCAAAGTAGATCCTTGGGCTGCTCAAATTGTACAGGGGTTCATTGGCACAGGAAATGTTTGTAGTGGGCTACAATTTGGAAAATCTTGAACTGGAAAGCCTGGACATACCAAAATTTAAGAAAATGTAAAAAGTATCCTGATAATAGTCTATTGTTTGCTATCATAAAATACAGACTTATCTAGTTTTTCTTTTAAACTTTCCCAGGTTTACATGCTTACAAACCATACATTGTTCAATTTTTCAATCAAGAGAAATGAAAACAAATACAAAGGTACATTACTAATGTAAAACTATAAAAACTGCAGTAATAGTATACTGGTATAATCATTTCATACCTTCTTCCTGATACTTTTGCAGTGAACTTAAATATTTTTAAAGATACACAAGATAGAGGCACATGACACTAATAATCTCTCTGTGAAAAGTTTGCCCCCTTCTGTAAATTACATATGGCCATAGAAGTCATTTCTGGCAGGTCCCACACATTTTCAGGATATATTGTATATATGCAATAAAGCAGTGGTTCTCAGCCTTCCTAATGCTGCCATGCTTCAATACAGCTAATCATGTTGGGGTGACCCCAACCCTAAAATTATCTCATTGCTACTTCATGCTGTAACTCTGCTACTGTTATGAATCCTAATGTAAACATCTATGTGTTCTGATGGTCTTAGGCACACACTGTCGAAGGATCATTTAACCCCTAGGTGGAGAACTATCGGCTAATTGACTCCTCTGGCCAGTCATAGGCAACTGTAGGCTACTTTTTGGAGGAGTCAGGAGTTTTACACTATTTTTGATGATGCGCAGACTCAGTGCTCCTAACCTCAACATTATACAAGGCTTAATTGATTTTTCATTTCATGTTCATTGTATCTCAATCAAAAAAAAAACCCACTACAAATAACAAATGGCAAATGTTTTCTAGTAACTGCAAAATACATTAACTCTACCAAAACCTGATACATTCCATTTAATGGAATTCTGTAAAATGCAAAATATCTCTTTAGTTTGGGGTAGAAATTTTTGGCATTATATTAACAGATGCCAAATAAATGTGATATAAGGTCCTATGTCTGCCTCCTAAAAAGGCGAGCTTTGTGTGGTTCAAGCAGGAAGTGCAATGGCTGCCGTGACAGCTGCCCTCATTTGCTGTTTTCATTATTTGATGCACATGGGGAATATCTCTCTCTCTCTCTCTCTCTCTCTCTCTCTCTCTCTTTGCAAGAAGCAGAGAAAATGTTCCAATTGTATTTAATGGCTAGTTTAAAGAATGCCTTTCAAACTACAAAGTTATGCTGTGGCTTTTAAAATACAAACTAATGGAAGATTTTTACTTGAAACTATGCTTATGAAATAATTTCATTGACATGTTAAATTTTAGAAGAAACTAAAGAAACATAAATAATTGTTGGGAAATGCATTGAATACATGCAAAATATGCTCCTTTTAAATCTGAAATAGAGAAGCATCACATTTTTAAGAGAGAGGGGAGAAGGAAGAGGAGAGGAGAGAGAAGAGGAGAGGGGAGGGGAGGGGAGAGGGGAGGGAAGGGGAGGGAAGGGGAGGGTGAAAGAGTGCCATCGAGAAGTGGCATTCCCTGTGTTTAGATTAATGGAAGTTTTACCTCTTGCTGTGTTCCTAAACTTTCTAGGTTGCTGACCCACTGCTATTCAGGTACTCAATCCATTAAAACACACACAAGATATGCCCAAATTCTATCCTTTACAGTGTGGTTTTCTATCAAATCATCCTCTAAGAGTGTTTAAGGACATCTGGAAGAGATTTTATTAAAAATATTACACAGCAATGTACTAAGCTAGTCCTTTTCTAAACATGTTCTTTAGGATTATAACATGGTTAAATAAATTATTCATATCACACAGATGTACTATTTATCCCTAGCTGTGTTGTTAAAATTTTCATAATGCATTTCAAATTTATATGAATATAGTTACATTGAAAGTGTATTTTCCATTAGTAAGTCATTTCCAAAGAATTATGCCAAAATTTAGGATAGTAATAAATTCTACGTTAAGTGAGTTAGTTTGTGAAATTTTAAATCTTCCTAAAAACTGAATATACTATGAAAATTATTTTCCTTTGTGACTCTAATGCCTATATTTGTTATATTTGTTTATGAGCAATACTTTATTGAGAAAATAACACATATCTATAAATATTAATGAAAAATGTAAGGAGGCAGCTATGAATGTGCTCTGAATGTACTGTGTAGCTGCTGTAACTTATCTAATTAGGGTAAATAGCATACATGTAAACAAACAAATAAGCAACTTACCAAAACCATATTAATTACATTTTTTTTCTCATTTAGCACTATTGGTTAAGTAGACTGGAGCAGCTCATGTATCACTCAAGTAATTGGAAAACATGGAATGTGTCAATCCTCAAACACTTTGAAAGCCCTAATACTAGAAGTAAAAAGTTTCCACATTATAAATGCTATCTCCATTCATTATTTTCCATTCTGTCATAGGACATGATGGCTCAGATAAATTATAGAAGAAAGTTCGGGCCTACGGTTCCAAAAAGATTGAGTCCATCTTAGTGGAGGCATAGCAAAAAATGGAAGGTGACGGAGCCGGAAGCAGAAGCTTGCATCCTTCACAGCTAGTGTGAAGTCCAGAGAGTGAACTGGTGAGGTTTTTTTTTACTCCCCAGTGACATACTTCCTTCAGCAAGGCCATGCCATCTAAATCTCCCCAAACATTGCCACCAACTGGGGACCGAGCGTTAAAATGCCCAAGATCAAGGTGGAAATGTATCATTGAACCTGTACGTCATCCTTCTTATTTAGCTCTCTCACTCATCGTAAGCAGAAGCCATGATCTTAAAGCTCTACAAGTGGTGAGAAGTACTAACAAATTAAATGTCAAAACAAAGCATGATGAGCGTCCAGTGGTATGGCTCCTAGTTAAGTAGAGAAATCATCGTTTAATGTCCGTGTAGAGTTTTTCTTATCAATCATGGGATGTTTCAAGTTAATGACAGGTTGAAAGTGTCATGGAGCTGCAGACTCAGACACACCCCCTTATGACTGGTCAAACAACGGGGTTCTGCCTTTGATTTGGTTAGAGAGGGATGTCCTCCAGCTGCAAAAATTCTTGTTGGAGAAGCAGACGACACTAGGATTTTTAACTTCTGAGAGGAAAGAAGAGACTCGTGTGTGACATTGTATGTCCTCTTCATTAGAGGCTCCAAAGCTACAGCACAATAATTCTGGGAATCCCCTTAAACAAAACATAGAGGCCAGTCCTGCCTCTGTCCCAGGGCAAGAAAGGAGACAGGATACTATACACCAATACCTACTCTCATTTTCCCACTCTTCCCTCNCTCCCTCCCTCCCTCCCTCCCTTTAATGGCACATGCTAGGATAGGTCTTATCAGTGACACATGTTCATACTGCCCCTAATACTTTCCTTTTTAGGCAAGGCTAAAGTGCTCAGGATGACCTTGAAACAAGTGTTGCCCAGGGGCTTCCTGAATGCAGGGTCTGCCTGCCTTGTCTCCTCCAGCATCTGAGATTGCTTGTTTCCATCCACATTATCTGCTCGCTCCTTATCCTGAGAGCAGAGAAAAGGTCTCTTGGCAGAGAGAACAGGGCTCACGTTGGTTAAGTGGTACTCATTCTTGGGAAATACATACTTTGACTAACGTATTACTTTTCTCTAGCTGTGACAATATACCTGCCAGAATCAAGGAACAAAAAGTATATTGTGATTTAGAGCTTTAAAGGGAATTTCAGTTCATCATGGTGGGAAAGTTATGAAGTAGTTGTGGTTTCTTGTCAACTGTATGGCTTGGACAGTCTCTACATATTTCAATCATATAACTACAGCCACAGTATATCAGACACATTAGCTGTAGCTTGTCTCGTGACAGGTATGGTGTAGTGATATTATATTTGCATTTGACAGGAAACCTAGGCCTTCATTATTTAATTTATTTCTGTATGTGTGTCGGTGTATATGTGGTATATATGTGTGCTGCTTGCATACATGTATTGTGTAGATGTGTCCTTAGAAGGCAGAGGAGGACTTTGGATGTCGTAGTCTATCATTATATCATATTTTCTTTGAGACAGGATCTCTCATTCAGCCTAGAGCTAGGCTAGTGGCCATCAAGGCCCAGTTACCTTCCTCTTCTTCACTTCACAGTGCGGCAGTTTAGAGGCATAGACATCTAAGTCGGGCTTTTATATGGATATTGAGGGTTCAAACCCCAGGTCTCATGACTGTGCAGCAAGCACTATGATACAATGAGACATTTCCACATCCCATTAACTATATTTTAGGCTCTAAGATTCTTCTCACAGTGGCTAAAACTGGACACTTAATCTAAGCTTTTAAAACTTTTCCTTTAGTCAACGGATACTTATTTTATCTTTTTTATTGTGACTTTTCAAAGCTTTGTTAATAAGTAAGGTAAGTGTGTGTATATGTGTGTGTGTGAGAGGAGGGATAGGTTAGGATGGGAGAGGTTTGTGTGTGTGTGTGTATATGTGTGTGTGTGTGTGTTATCTGCCTTTTTGTAACTTGATTTCTGTGCATCTCAGACATATGTAGGAGGAGAGAGGAGACTGTACGCTTGAGATGAGCAATATAATTTATGACAAATTTAAAACTACAATAGTAATCCTCCGATGGCAGAGGCCATATCTTTGAAGATTCTTTTGGAAACTTATGGTTGAGAGAAGCAGACGGGAGTGACTGAAACTAGACATTAACCAAACAAAGCTTTTGTGCTGTTTAGTCCACAATGCAAAGCAGGAAAGACGCCATTATCACCAAGGACAAGGTCGATGATGATTAATTAATGAAGCAAGTCATAATTTCCTCTGTGCTGTAATTCTCCATTTATCATCTAAGTCACTATTTAGGCTCCTCTTCTTCACTGTAGTCTCAACAAGAAGCATGCCCAGCTGTTGGATCAAGTTAAGGATTAGGCACAAGTTAATATAATTTTTATAGAAGCAAAGTCCCTGGGCTCCAGAGTGGAATCAGCAAGGCAGCCAGTACCCAGGAGTCTCAGCAATGACTTTAAATCATTTATGTTCTTCATGTGTTTAACTTAAAATTTGCAAAGAAGTCATACAATCTATTGCAATCCCTGAAATACCCTCCCTTTCTCATCAGCCCCTCTTATGCGGCAAAGTCTGCATCCCTCACCAAAATCCTTGCAGAAAGCTTCATTGCAAGTTTTAGTTCTTAAATCTCTTTGGCCCTCAAATCGTTCACCTCCTGCCTCATCTCTCTAATAATGCGTCATTAAAACTGCTGAATAAGCCAGGAGCTTTCTGAGATCAGTAGAAGGAGGAAAATTAATTGGAAAAGAGAGAATCCATTTCAGTAGCCAGTGAAGAGAAGAAAGGTGTGTATCATCATTGTTAATAAACTAAACCCTTATAAATGTTCACACTTAAGGATCTCGAGGTGCTGATGCTACACACCAGTCCATCCTTCCCTGACTCTGGGGCCATATATTTCCAGTCCATTTCCTTTGAGTTTTATGTTCATGACTCAGCTCATTGGTGCCTCTCTTTGAGATTGTGTTTCTCCTTTTAAGTACTTTTTTCTTTCTTTTATTGAAAATAGTTGTTTTTCATATAATATATTCTAATCATTGTTTCCTCTCCCCTTCTTTCCCCTGTTTGATTCCCTTACCATTTCTGTTCCAAGTCTGAGTAGTTCTTTCTTAAATTACCTACAAGAATGACTTGAAAAACAAATCACATGTTAAGGTATGTTCAAAATTGGACATCCGACAAAGATGTATACACAAATAAATTGCACAAAACTTGTTTCATCGAAACAGAAATGGTAATCGAGAAGTAGCTACTGGGCTTGCAAGTTAGCCTTAACTCATACTGGTGTACTCTCAGGAAGATTGTTTTGCTGAAGACGAGATTACAATGCTTTAGGTTTTTCTGTTCAATTACGATACAGTCCTCTGCCCACTGGGTATAAATGCTACCTCGCCCTGCCGCCCGCAACAACAGCTGCTTCCACATCCTGTTCACAGTGGTGTTAGGTTACATTAGGGATCGCTGAAATGCCAGAGGCCTGGCTGCAGTCCAGGATCTTGGTGGTGGTGATATTATCTGGTCATTTTAGATAAAGCATGACTCCGCGTGATGGTGATGAAATATATTCTGAATAACGCAGAGTAATTTTGACAGATGGGATACCAAAAATATGCCCCAAGCATATGCAGTCTGCCACTGTTCTTCTAACCTTTAGTTTGGTTGGGAACCTGAGGACAATTTGTCTTCCATCTAGGCCAATTTGGGATTTTTTTTTAGTATATTAGTGTAGTATTTCACATTGTGTCTGCTTAGGTTTAAATGTAGTAATAGTTTTCGTTCTAGTTTGACTGTAGCAGACGTTTAATGCATGTAGCATGTCTGTAACATAATTTTTAATTATACCATCAAAGTGCTTTTTAAACTTGAGTGTATCTTTGTTTAGTGTGTGTGTGTGTGTGTGCGTGTGTGTGTGTGTGTGTGTGTGCCCATGTGCATGTGGAGGGCAGAATACAACCACAGGCATTGATCCATATGTACAATACACTTTGTTTTGTTGTTGTTATTGTTGTTTTTGATCTATGACCTGGAGCTTGTTATATGGCCAGTCTGGTCAGTCAATGAATATTAGAGATCCCACTGTCTTTCCTTCCCTGTGCTGAAATTACAAACACACACAACTTCAGCTGGCATTTCCATATGTGTACTGGGGTTGGAACTCATGTTTGTAAGACAAACACTTTGCTTACTGAGTAATCTCTCCTCCCATCCTCAAAGCAACTGCTTAAAACTAAATTAAATAGCCTGAACCATGCTTTGTGTCACATGTTCCTGGAACCCTGGCCAGAATGTCTTGGGTCATGCAAAGATCAATGCCTGATCCCCCGAGACCTAGCTTGGCAATTGCTAAGAACTCTGCTGATTAGGACACCATGGTAATTGTGATCACATGACTCTTTTAACACTGTGGACACAATAATCAGGCTGGAATTAGTAAAACAAAACAAGCAAAAACAATAGGCGCAGACACAGGCTAGGGGAAAGCAGGGAAGACACAACACTGAGAAGAGAACCACGCAGTCAGAGTTTAGAGGAAGACTTGGCTGCAGCAGAGATGAAGGAGGCTGCTGCAAACAGACTCAGACTGTCCTCTTCAGGGATTTACGGTTTAGCCAAAAACTGACGGATCTTATGTCCCCAAACACATCAATCATGAAACGTTTGTGCAATGATGTATGAAAAATCTTTCTCACTGAAAATAATGAACTGTAAATCCCCTGGTAAAGTAAAAGATGAAATATTAATGTGTTATTGATAAAACTTGTGTATCAAATATATATATATATATATATATAAAACCTAAGTTTAGTTTGTTAATGGCCTACTATTTCAAGCATTCAGTTCATTGCCACTGAGTATATTTTCTGCAGTGTTCATATTAAAAGCAGTAGCAGCAGGGTAGGGGAAAAGTTGGTTTGAAAAACCTGTTTCCTATATATTTTTGAGGGTTTTTTTTCAGCCACAATTTGTGCTGTTAAGAAGGATTTAAGAGTGCCATCATTAAAAAGAAGCAGCTGGATAATTAAGCCACATATTATTAGCACATAATTAGCATGTTTATATCACATCAAAAATTAGATTTTCTTGTTCTTCTTCTGAGGCTAAGACTAAACATGTAAAACATGTTAGTCCATTTTTAAAACAACTTAATCATAAACATTCAGTGGGATGGTGTGGGGGTGGGTTTGTGGAAAAGTATATGAGGATGCATGTACATGTGTAGAGGTCACGGTTGGTCTCAGGTACCTTTCTCTGTCACTTTCCACCCTAGTTGTTGATATTAGTTCTCCCACTGAACCTGGAGCTCCTAAGTCCCGGGATCCCCTGGTCGTTGCCTTCCTAATGTTGGAGTGGCAGGTATACAGTGCTGCCCAGCTAGATTGCTGGTTGCTGGGATCCAGCTATGGTTCTAATTCCTGCACTGGAAGCATCAAGTAGGCTACTGGCCTAGTATCAACTCTTAGGTTTTAAGTAAGTGAAAATATGTACACATAGCCATTGCGATGATTTGAATAAGAAATGTCCTCACAGGCTCTGGTATTCGAACCTTGGTCCTCAACTGGTGGTGGCTATTTGGGGAGGTTGTGAAACCTTTAGGAGGCGGAGCTTGGCTAGAGGAGGTACCTGCTGGGATTGGGCCCTGAGAGTGTATTGCCTCCTCCACTTCCCTTTGCTCTCAGTGCTTCTGGTTGAAGATGTACTGTTTCCACTTGCTGCTCCTGCCCTGCTGCCAGACCTCCATAGCTATTATGGACGCTCCCTCTGGAATTGTTATCCAATATACACACTTTCCTACCTATGTCCCATTTGATCATGCTATTCTCTCACAAACACACCTAACACAGTTGTTCTCTTTTACTAGTTGTGAATAAATATGCATACTTAGGAAACAAATTCAAACTCAAGCTTTCTGTATTTTTGCCAATATATGCTTCATTAAAAAAATCAGAAGTGTTTCAGTTGTTTGTAGGTACTTTCCAAAAATATATCACATTTAAATCACTGGAAATATCTGAAAGTAATTTTAATCTTACAGCCTTTGTTTTAAATACAGCATGATGCTGGAGACTCTTTCAAGAGGCTAAGTTCTGCATCCCTAAATGTATTAGCTACTTTTCTGCAGCTGTGACAAAATACAGTAAGAACTCCCAGAAGTTTCCATAGCTTTTCCACACTGGCCACCAGCTGGGAAAGTGCTGGAAGTACATGATCCTATGGGGGACCACAACCAGAAAGATGAGCACCTAACATAAAACAGAACTGCTAATGTTCACCTATCTTTACACTTCAACATCAATTAAAAACTCCTAGTGCAGATAGAGAGAGACCCTGAATTATGTGTGGATTAGACACCCATTCTACAAAAAGTAATATAACTATATAAAGACTATATAAAAAAACTATATAAAAGAAATGAGTTACAAGTTAGTTTTTTTGTGTGTGCTCCTATCTTATGTAATATAATCCTAGTTTTTCAACATATATATATAAATACATATTTCAACATAAATATAAAGAAGGGACAGTAAGAATATGACAAACCGTGGTTCAAATACTCTAGTCACAAGAAATCACATATGCTGTAAAAGCCATACCTCTGGGAAAATACTTTTACTGATCAACCTGATTCATCTCTGAACTATTATTTTTACTATTTTAGACTACATGTTATTCATTTTTTTATTTTTTCATGTTATGATTGATTTGTAATTTTGTCTCTTCTATAGAGAGGATGAAAATATAATTTGCTCCTTGTTCAAATACTTGATTAAATTTTAATGTTGATGCCAATAGCATACACAAGCATATTGCAGGTAAACAGCTCTTCATGGTAAAAGTTTTATAAATATTTATTTGAGATTTTTCAAAAAAATTAAGTAAACTTCTCTTAAGAGTATAACTTTATTACCAGAATTGGCATTTCTTTTGGTAATTTCAATGCATCTATAATATGTATTTGTAATAGATAGACTCTGTTAGTTCATGATATAACATCTCTACTAATATATAGTCTAATAACTTTCAATGCATAAAATGTATGACTTCCCGCCTAGTTATGCCAATTGCTTAGAGTTTTATTAAATTTGATGCCTTAAACCCTAAGAATTTTGAAAAGCACAATTTTGATAAACTTCCACATTGTCTACATGTAAATATTGTGAATTTGTGAATCTTCATATTGCAGTAGCAAGTATATTACAGTATATGGCAGACTTGGGGCAGCATAAACGTTGATTAAATTCAGGCTTTTGTTCATGACTCCTAGACAAGGTAATAGGAAGAAGTTTCCAAACCCCTCTTGTTCTGTGCATTTCAACCCAACTCCTACTCCACTTTGTCTGACACACGTGTTTGTAGTGTTTATTGATAAAGGACATGATTATAAGTCCTATACAGCTCAGATATGAATAATATGCCTATGGCTTTGCACTTTTGTATCAGGATAGTGTGTGTAAGTTAGTATAATTTGTGCACAAGTGTTTCTGGACACCATCTCTACTCCAAATTCCTTCATTGTACTTTACAAAAAAAACAACAGACTGCCTAAAACATGTTTCCCACTAAAGACATGTCTAATTAATTTCCTGTCAGGTCCCCTTATACCAGCTTCAAAGCCATCCAGTGTAAAAAGTGTGAGAGAAAATAATTTAAATGTAAAAAATTAAGTCTTAGCCAAGCTCATTTAAATTATCTGTCTTTTGAAATTTCCATTTTAAAAAATAGATGATCATATGTGGCAGGCGAAATTTTGCCTACACCCCACAAAAGATAAGGCTTTATTATATATTTGGATCAGTAAACATGACCTAATTTGGAAAAGAGTTTTTACAGATGTAATTAAGAAACCAGAGATGAGATTTCCTTGGCTTATAGAAGAGACCTCTGAATCTAAACAACAAGAACGCTTGGACTGAAGGCAAACGGAGGGGAGGGGTGGTGGGGATGGATGACAGGGAGGATGCCCTGTTCAGACAGCTTGAGTCAGTCACATGGTACGCTTACAGCACCCGAACCCAATGGGGGAGACTCCTTTCAGTCTCTAGTGACTGCAGCCCTGAGGCTCTTGGCTTCAGAATTCTGTGTTCTAGAACTGAGAGGGAAGAAAATCCTGTTGTTTTAAATTATCAAGCATCTGACAGTTTGTTATGACAATCTTAGGAGGCCAGTGGACCATATTACCATGAGAGTCCTTCCCAAGACCAAGTAGGTGGTCCAGACAGCAGCAAAAGTTCTTTAATTTCATAACAGATTCCTTCCGACTTGAATGAAGCTATGAGAGCTAAACTTTCTGTGGGTCAATTTACATTTTGAAATAAATTTCAAATTAATTTTTACTGAGATTCTGCAATTGTTAATATTTGGTGATATTTCCCACATACAGTATGCATACTTTTGTATACTCTACATTACAGATACACAGTATAGAAAATTAATCAGAAAATAGTTCTCTAATGATCAAGAAATATACATATAATTGATGTGGGAGTCCACTCTGTATGCTGAATTACCAGTAATGAATAAAAAAAAACTGCTTTGGAGCTATAGCAGGGCAGAACTTAGTCTGGGAAGACTAAACTGAATGCTTGGAGGAAGAAGGCAGAGTCATGGAGAAACCACGGAGCCGCTGCTAGAGACAGATGTGCTGAAACATTGTTGGTAGGCCACCACCTCATGGTGATGTACAGATTAATGGTGATGGTTTAAATTAAGATGCAAGAGTTAGCAAATAAAAAACTAGAGCTAATGAGCCAAGCAGTGATTTAATTAATACAGTTTCTGTGTGGTTAATTTGGGAGTCTGTGTGGATGGGAAACAAACACACCTCCTCCTACAACATATAATTCCAATGTGTGTGTGTGTATGTGACTCACATATATGGCTGGGAATGTAATTGAGTGACACGAAACTTGCTAATATATATAAAATCATGGGCTTCATCCTTAGCATTGCAAAACAAATGTATATCTGAGATAATAGTTTCATACACGACTTTGTCTGCACTATAAACCTCAGTGTATAATAAGAAAAGGATTTCTTTCTTTTGTGTGCCTATTAGAAAATTAGAATTAATAAATTGTTATGCTTTAATAAATAAGTATATTTTATTTTTTTACAATTTTTAAAAAATAAGCATAGTCCAAAATATGATGAAGACTCCTATGTCAAGTTACTCAGTTTCTTTTTAATTCAAAACTATTTCTTTTCATTTTTTGTCTTGCATGACCATAATGAGTTTTGAAGATTACAGTCCAAGTATTTCATAGAATATCTCCTACTCTAAGTTTGTATTATGTTCCATGATGAATGATTTTGATCGTACATTTTGAAACAGATGCTCCATTTTGCACAATGCTGTAGCAAGGATTTTGTGCTCTTCTAGAGCTTTGCATCAGGAGCACATGATGTTTATGTGCTTTATTTTTGTTGATGTTAAACATTAATCATGTATGGTTACTGGTCTGTCTGGATTCTCCATTGAAAAATTGCATTGCCATGTCCCTTTTAATTAATAGGAACTTAAGGAGAGATACTCTGATGATATGTCCTGACATCTATTAAAGAGCCAGAACTGAGTACTACAACTCAGTTGCTAGCCAAAGGAGCCTCACGGAAATCCCCAAACAACTCAAGGCTGTTGATTTCTCGCCACAAACTGATGGTGAGGGCCTAAGGCTGAAGATAACATTTACATATCTCATTGAACTTGAAGTTGAAGTGATGCCGAACTAGATCTTTTGCCCCTACCAATTCATGTTCGTGCTACTAGAAGGTACTCTGCACTCTACCAGAGGAGAAAGCTAAACACCAACCTAGTTCCAAAACCTGCCGTCAATAGTTGTGGCTGGCCTGCATGATACACTGGTACTATAGTGGAAAAAATCAACTATCTGATTGGATTTAAAGGCTACTCTGTGAAATAGATCACACGTCCAACAAAGCTCTGGTAAGGAAGAACCTGAGACTGTACAGGCTATGGACTTAGGGAAAAACCAAATATTATTTCTCTGCTAAAGGAACATATCATTAAATTACTCTTAATGATTTTCTGCTATACCCATAGATCAATGTCTCAATCACCCATCAGCAGAGTAGCTTCTTCATGCAGGAGATGAGTACCAATACAGAAACCCACAATTGGACAATATACAGCAAGTTAGATACCTTGGAACACCTAAATGGGACGTCTTCAAATCCCTCAACTCAGGGCTCAGGGAAGAAGAAGGAAGAGGAGGAGAAAGAGGAGGAGGAGGAGGAGGAGGAGGAGGAAGAAGAGGAGGAGGAGGAGGA
>LOEQ01004710.1:118973-145720 GCA_001685075.1 Bramus lutescens | reverse complement strand
AGAAGAAGAAGAAGAAGAAGAAGAAGAAGAAGAAGAAGAAGAAGAAGAAGAAGAAGACAGATTTAAGGGTCAGAGGAGATGAAGAACCCCAAGGAAATGGTGTCTTCCAGACAAAACAGGACTGAAACACATATTAACTCCCAGAAACTTTGGCAGCGTACACTTGTGCAAGCCAGATGGGGTCCCAGCACTGAGAGGGTGAAGTGAACATGAGCCCCATCCCTAACCCAGAAGCCAACTCCAATTGACAAACCGCCAGTAAATGAAAATTTAGTTTTCTCCAACGGTGTCTCACGGGGTGTACAAACCACACACACACTTAAGGACAGGTCTCATGCCCAACAGTAGAGAGTCAACTCAAAATGAGCTCAGAGGTCTTTTTGTAGAATTTTTTGTCTCATTTTGTTTTGACATTTTTTGTTTACTGGTCTTCTGCTTCCATATTATGGTTCCAATTTTGAGTTTTTATGAGTTGTGGGGTGCATACATATGTATGTATATCTCATGCAATTTTGTTTGTTTGGTAGGTTTTATACTAGTTTTTTTATTTTAATTTCCTGGTTGTTTTCTAAAGAGAGTAAGAAAGAAGTCATGGAAATGGATGGGTGGGAAGTTGGGGAGGATCTGTGAGGAGATGAGGGGAAGACGATGATCAGAATGTAGTGTGTGAAAAACTATTTTCAATAAAATGTCTTTTTATGTCATGTATCTGTTCTATTCTGCCTAATTGTGGCTCCTGTTATGTGGTTCCTAAGGGTATCACGAGCTCTTATGGGGTCTAACAAAAAAGACTGGAGATAGGTAGGTATGGTGTGTGTGTGTGTGTGTGTGTGTGTGTGTGTGTGTGTGCATATGTGTGTGTATACAGGTGTGTGTATACATATATGTATATGTATACATATATGTGTGTGAGTGTGTATTTATGTAATTTGTTCATCATTGGTGGTACAAAGCTTCTAAACCCCTTGAGATTTCCTGAGTGATAGAACTATCTTGTTATTCACGCTGCTCCCCTCAGCCACACCTGAGTTTATGGTAGTGAGGTGACCTGACAGCTCGTTGACTGGTGGTGGTTAAGGCTTTTAGCACATCTCATACTTACAGTCAAGCTTTTAGTGAAAAAGAGATAAGGCTGGAACTGCATTCAACAACTGATGATCAATCTTCAATCTATTATGTCTGTATAAAGAAACTGAAGTTTATAACATAGATTTGTATATCTGTTTTGTACGTGTGAGTACATATATGTGTACCATCACATGCATGTGGAAGATGCCTCTACTTGGACATGTCAGTCTTCTTCCACAATGTGACTGCCAAGATCAAACTCAGGTGTTCAGGCTTGGTTGCGAGTGCCTGAACACTCTGAGCCACCTTGCCAGTCTGAAACTTCAGTTAAAAAAAAAAGAATCAAATCAAACTTTAGTTTAATTTAAAGTAAAGTTTGAATACCCTCCATGATGGTGGCAGCAATGTGCCAGGAACACCAGAACAAATCATGAAAGCTCTACACGGCCCTGGCTGTCCTAGAACTCACTGTGTGGTGAGGTTAACCTCGAACTCACAGAGATCCGCCTGACTCTGCCTTCCATGCTCTTATTCTTCCCTGTGCATCCAATCTATTTGGCTGTTTCTGATCTTTATGTCTTACGATAAATTATCAAATAGAAGTCTTCCTGAGTTCTAGCGAATTATCCATTGAACCTGGCGAGAGACATTTATTATTACCAAATTAGACAGAGGTGCTTTGCAGTTACATCTAGCATCTTCTATGAGAACAGAGCCTTTGAACCTACAAAATAACATTCTACATCTCAGTAGGTAGTGTGAGAGAGTTGACTCGCAGGATACCCCATATGAGACCTCAGAGACATAAAATCAGGTATCAGAAAATCAGTCTCTCAGAAGTCAGAGCCACAGAATCCATTCATGTTTTCCCTAAAATGACAAATCTTCTGAATAGTGTACAGATCTAGACTAACAACCAAAAAGCTTCAATGACTCTGCCCAGCCCTAGAAATGTAAAAAGAAATGAAACAGAGAACATAGAAGAATTTTCAAGACCCCAGTTCATTGTCCTCTTGCTGTCCTTGGGATCTGACTGTTCTTCCAATTATTCACCGTTTCTCATTGAAAACAAATGACAGGTTCAAATGGTCCAATTGCATGTTGCCAACTACAAAAAAAAAAAAGAAACAGAAAGAAAGCCAAAATTTAATATGATTCTTGACCGCACCATAGCTCCTTAGTAAGATTTGATAGATGTGTGATTTACATGCTGAATGGAGTCTGGGGTTTTCTTTAGTGACATTAAGCCACAAAACAAACTGATCATGAGATGCAGACCTGACTTAGGGGTTAGAAAACCAAGATTTCTTTAGTGACTGTAATATATTTGTCCAAAGAAAACATAAGCATCATCTCTTTGTGCTAAACCCTATCTGTGGACAGAGGATGATACAAAACAAAATCGACCAACCAATCAAGCAAAATAGAGGTAGGACATTGAGTCTTAGAAAGACTAAGACACGTAATTACTACACGTAATCTCAGCACTCAGGAGGCTAAGACAAGAAGAAAAGGAATTGAAGGCCAGCCTGGGCTATGTGAGACCTTGCCATGAAACAAATATGAGAGAGAAAAGCAAGTCAAAGACACGAAACAGGGCTACTTCAGACATCAATGTCTGCGGAGAGGGTAAGTGTCTTGAAAGGGTGTGGACTGGATGGATTTTTTTTTTGACACTCTCCACATCTTCTGAGTGCAGGTGGAGCCATGTAGGTCTACAACAAACATATCTTGTTAGCAGATTGATGGTGCCAACGTGGTTGGTCAGGTTTACTGATGTATTTACGAGTTGTTCTTCCTTTTTATTTTCTTCCTTCTGCCCCTACTAGCCTGCTTACTCTTTCATTCCTGACCAAGACTTTGCACTTTCTGTTGCTTCAACATGGAACATTCTTCTCCAAGTGTGTGACAAGTTAGTGTTTAACTCCTTCAAATATCTCTGTAGCTTTTCCATTGTCTGAGTCGTTTCTGCCCACCCAACCCTTCCTCTTCCGGTTTAACATTGTAGTGTGCTTTGTATTCCAGCTTAGGCAAGTTTTGTCTTACAATGTAAAATATGCTACACGCAGGAAAGGCATTGTTCACCTATGTGTGGTAACCTCTGTTCACCCTCTTCCCCTTCCTTCTCTTTTTCGTTCATCCGCTCTTGAATTATCTGGAATTAGCTTACCTACTAATGTGTGCGTGAGCACATACATGTATACCATCGCAAGCCTATGGATGATGCTTCAACTTGCACATGTCAATCTTCTTCCACATGTGGCTTCCAAGATCAAACTCAGGTGTTGAGCCTTGGTGGTGAATGCCTGTACCCTCTGAGCCACCTGGTTAGTCTGAAACTTCATTTAAAAATAAATAAATCAGACTTTAGTCTAGTTGAAGTGACTTTCATAAGGCTTCTTCATACTTCCTTAGTTTTGGTTAATTCATTTACCATTGTCCCTACACCTTACCCCCATCCCCACTTAAACCTGTAACTCCCAGTATGCCCCTCCAATTCTTCCACATCACATGTGACCTATGATCTCTTTTTATAGTAGCAAGATCATAGTTTTCCATGTAGCTTTTACAAGTGCACTTCATTTTGGTTAACCCCTTCTCTTCCCCCTCACTTCCCCCATCATTGCTCTACTATCTGCTTGAACCTTTCTTCTGCCAGAATTTACCCACCTATAATATAATACACACACACACACACACACACACACACACACATACACACACACACTAAATGCATTCGCTTTTCCCCTGGCCAGTTACTGCTTTAATGGCTTTCACATGTATTCTAGAATAAACACACAAGATAAGAGATTTGAAGCTAGCACCCACATAAGAATCTGGTATTTGTCTTTTTGGCCTTGAGTGATCTCACTAAGCATGATTCTTTTCTGGTTACACCCATCTATTGCAAATTTTATGACTTCCTTTTTATGTACAGATGAGTAACAATCCATTGTGTATATGTGTCACGTTTTAGTTATCCATTCATCATTTGATGGACATCCATATGGATTTCATTTCCTAGCTATTGTAAGTGGAGTGACAAAGAGTGTAGATGTGTAAATATCTCTGTAGTGAGATTAAAAAGTCCTTTGGGTACATTATCAGAGGAAGTACAGCTGGGTCATTTATGTTACAATTCTTTTTCTAGTTTTTTTGAGAAGCCTCTCGACAGATTTTCAAAGTAGCTGCTCTAGCCTGCACTCCCATCACCAGTCCAAGGGTCTCCTTCTCACATTCATGCTAACACTGAGACGAGAGGTTAGCGTCAATTAGCTTTAATCTGTATTTTCCAGATAGAAAAATATGCGAGCATTTGTTGTTTGGTTGATTGGTCGGTTTTTTGTTGTTTTTGTATATACTAGACATAAATCTTCTGTCAAATGAATAGCTGGCAAATTCTTTTTTCTCCCATGCTGTTGTCTGCCTCCTCACCATTGGAATTCCCTTATTATTCATAGGGTCTTCCATTTGCCAAAATGGTGGTCTCATTTCCTGAGCTCCTGGGGTTCTGTTTAAAAAAAATCTTCCTTATGCTTGTAAGTTGAAGCTTACCTATGTCTTTAAGCTGAAGTGTTCTCCCCAATTTCCCTCCAGCAGTTTTAAGGCATCATGTTCTCTGCAGGGTCCTTGATTCACTTTCAATATAGCCTTGTGCAAAGCTAGAGGCAAGGATCTAGCTTCATTTTCTTGAATGGTGAAATCTTTGTTTCCCATCACCATATTGTCTTTTTAAAGTCTAAGTCTCTCTCTCTCTCTCTCTCTCTCTCTCTCTCTCTCGTATCTTTGTCAAAGGTTATGTAGTGTAGAGCAAGTTGCATGAAATGAACTTATTTCTGGAACCACTATTCTACTCCATCAATCTATATGCTGAGTTAGTTACTACAGCGTTACAGAGTAACAAGCAATCAGGTGTAGAGACACTTCCCAAAGTATTCTTTTAGCTCAGGATTTCTTGGCCTTTGGTGCCTCCATATAAATTTTTGAATTACTTTTCTGTGCTTGTAAGTAAAGGCCCTAGTATTTTTATGGGACTTGAATCTGTAATTGCTTTTGGTAGGATGGACATTTTTATGACGTCAGTTCTTCTAATCCATGAGCATGGAAGATCTGTTTTACATTCTTTCCTTGAGACATGGCATCTCATGAAGTTTTCTGTATTTCTCTACTTTCTTACACATGTTTTCAGTGAGCTTTCAGCCTATCAGTTAGTTTTCAGTTTTAAAAAATTGACCCAGGGCTGAAGCAATGACTCAAAGGTGAGAACCCTGGCTGCTCTTAAAGAAGAGCTGGATTCTATCCCCAGCTCACATACAGCAACCTTCAACTGTCTGTAATTCCAGTCCAGGAATCCTGATACACACTTCTGACTGCCAAGGACACTGCCTACATGGAGAGCACTGACATCCATGCAGACATAACAACCATACACACAAAATAATAAAATAATTTTAAAATAAAAAAATTAACCCACACCATGCCTTGCTTAATTATGAGACAGAAAGTTAAATTTGGAGGGAACTCTTGAGCACCGAGTTCATGTTCCAGCTTTGAATCAGATTCTAACAGCTGTGGGTGAGTCTTCAGTTTCGGGATTTCTTTATCTTGTACCTTTTCATACAACCCTCTTTATCCTTTCTTAACTCTGTGGAGCAAATAGGATGAAGACAGGAAGGGGATGTACTGAAGGGGAAATACTTTAATTTTTTTTTGCCCTATATGTCTAAGTTGTAATTCTTTGACTTTCCAGAGTACTGAACCAGAAATTGTCAGTAAACTTGTATTGCTTACCCAATGAGCTGTTTCAGAAATTTGTGGTGGGATATGCTCTCTTCTGTGAATTTTCACGAGTCACTGGTGTATGCTTTAATATCTCCTGGTGATTCCAACTTTATTCAGAAAGCTATGTCTTGAAAAGATTATTATTGTTAAGCTGCTGGGCATTCAAAGATTTCCTTCAAAACTATAATAAACAGAGTTAACTAAAAGAGTCAATTTATGCTAGTTATTGTACTTTTATTCTAAGACATACTTTTAAAACAACTTTAGGCCGTTGATTACTGTAATTAAATTACAATAATTTAAAATTTCAAATTTGAGGATATTACAGATCCCAAACCAATGCAGTTCATTTATATAATCTGCCTTCCACTGTCTTGCTTTTTGAAAAAATTAAGGGAGAAGTGATGTTTTTGTTGTAAGTGTGACTTCCTTCTTTGTATAAACAAATACCTCTGCTTAAGGAATTCTGTGCCATTAATCATGACACCCTGTGATGAAGCCAGTTAGAGCAGTATCATTTTACCACACGTTCATGTAAGTACCCTGGCTTCTAGAGCAAGGCATCATTAATCATCCGACTGTTAGTAAAGGCTGTGTCTTATCAAGAGAGACTCATCCTTGAATCAACGAGGGCACTGAAACCCCACTCTTATCAGAAAGAAACAATAATTTCCATGTAAGCCTTACTTCCTAAGGGAGAGCATCACAATCTCCAGTCCCAATAAATAGTTTTGGAGAAAAAAACAAAAACAGTGCAGAAGGGTAGCTTGGAAGAAATGTGGCTAACTAGACGACATAAAGTTCAACGAAGTTAATCTTGCTTCTGCAACTCTATGCATATTTTATCTAAGGAAAGGAAGTTGTGTGAAACACTGAGTATGAAAAAGATGATTCTGGCTACTGCATGCTATTAAGCTGGAAATTAATGATTAAGTTTTAATTTACCATCAGACAATAGACAATATGCATTGCAGTCATTATGGGGATAGCAAAGGGGCAGACAGAGCAGTAACAGTAAATCAGAAGCATTTGCTGTGCAAAGTGCTACTTACTGAGAACGGTGACTGAGATCTGAGGCAGGGTCGCAGCAAAGTAGCAGCAAGACTTTGAGCAAGGAGACCAACTTCACACCCCCCACCCCCCGCCCAGAACAGACAGTGCTGCAAAAAGTGAACAAGAAGGAGAGTGGGGTACCACTAGGAGTCAAGGAATCATGCATAGTATAAACCTCAATGCAAATCAAACCTCCAGCTTGCTTCAAAGACATTCTGTTTAACGTGGTTTCTGAGAGCCATGTCCCTATTTGTAATAACCTCTAGACATAAATTTGGGCTTCCACCCACCAAGAGCTTATTTTTAGTCACCATGAAAGAGGAAATGTTTTCCAGCTGTGGCTCCCATATCTCAAAATTATCAACAAAAATTAAAAGAATTTTCAAAGCACATTCAATTATTTTACTGCATTGCTCTCAAAGTAAAAAATATTTATAAAACAGTATTTTTTTAACTATTAAAGAAAATTACAGCAAATGCCCTCTAGAGATGGTTACTTTTACAACTTCCCCCACCACAGAGAATCCAATGGACTTTTAAAGATACTATTTATTCTGTTCATCAGAACTTTACCCTGTAGAACTGTTCTCGCTCAGTTCTGAAGAGATTTGGAAGGAATCAGCGCTCGATGCATGGAGGATTCTGAGAGCTGAACTGCAAACCCTACTTTTGGAAGGAGGGCTTTCCCACTCAGAAACTGGCCATCCCTGCAAGAACCCAGCCTCAGGTGAGGGAGTCAGAATGGCAGTATTATGGGAGCAGGCAAGCACATGTGGAATTGAAGGGGCGCTAGGATAAGAAAACACTGACAAGAGTTGCACGAAATCAAGTCAAAATGAATTTTATTCCTGCCCTTAGACTGGATGCACTGTTTCTGCATAACATAATTAAATAAGTAAATACTATTGACCAAAAGAGTCTGTGCTTTTTCTTAGATCCTTACTCTTTTTTGCCTTAATGATAATGCTTCTTTTTGTCCCTGTCAAAAACATTCAAAAGATTTTTTCTGAAAATTATTTGGATTGTTTGAGAACCATTGGCTGTGTTCTTACCACAAGGGACAGTGTACTGAGCCTTTCATCTTAGGTACTCTACTACACACAAAGGAATCATCCTGTATTATTATTACCCTTTTACCAGCTGGGAAAAGCTAGCTAGCTAGATGCTAAGAGGACACAACAAAGAAATTACTTGCCAGTTCCAAACCAACGGTACAAAGAACTTGGCTCAGTATCCGGGTCTGATCAGTGTCTTCAGTTTCACCAGTCATATTATTGTAGTGCTTCTGAAAGTCAGACTTTCAACAAGTAGAAAGTAAACAGTTAATCACTGATGATGTATTTGCAGACTAAAAGGGACCAAAAAGGAAATTATGACTAATCCAGCTGCAAATGAAATTAACAAGAGAAGATGGCGTGTTTTTGTCTAGATCTGGGCTAAAAGTCAAGTTTGAAGATACACGGAAATTCCATTTTCCTGTTGTTGAATCAAGTAAATCATAATCTTGAAATATTTGTTACGATCTGAAATTTATTTCTTTAATTGAAACTATACAAGTTATTGTGAAAAATTCCATAAGATGGCATGTTTACGATAAAGCACTATTTGGTATTTATTGTCATCAAATTTCATTTATGGACAGACATAGTTATCTATGAGCGTTTACATGAAGACAGGCAGCACAGATGCTGAGTTTTAGGATAGGAATGTATAATTGTCTAGAGTTAAAAGCCAATTTAATGTATGGCTGTATGTTTATAATGCTGCCTGGAAAGGGATAGCAAAAGAAAGTAGAAGCGTATTATGTGGTAATGGTAATTTTTATAAGTGGTACATTTACAAGGGATTTTGAAAGACGTACCATCTAATTCAATAAACCTTGACTTTACAGGTCTGAAACGCAAAGGAATGAGAGGGAGGGTCCACTTAAATAAAGAATTTACTTTAAAAAATCTAGAATGAGATAATTACAACACTGTGAACACAAGTCACATCAGCTCTTTACCACTAGGCTGTACGGAGTGACTTCAAAGTGTGGCAAAAGGATAAGAGAAAGAAAGCAGCTTCTCCCATAGGCAAGAGCTTGCTAGAAGGTCTCCCAAGGGAAAGAATTACTCTATATGTGATACTTGATAGAGAGTTATCCAAAACCCTAAGCCAAATAACCTGGAGTTGGGAATTCATGGCTGTGGAGATTGGACATGAAAGTTTTATTACAGGGAAGGGTCTTCTTATTTCAGATGAGAAAGCCAAAGGCAGGTTCAAAACTGGTTGTCACAACTAGTCCTCTTGGAGAAAACAAAATAGTTTTAGAAAATTTCATGCTCTCTTAGCTTGTGCCCTCAATATTTTTCTTGATAAATCACAGAAAACAATGATAATACTGAGAAAGCAATATGAGATAATAACTGTATCTCAATACAGCTGTCATATCCCAGGGGAAATGGAATATATTAATCTATTAGATTGGTAGTAAAGAACACTCCAGCAGATAGAGTAGACAATTTAAAATAAAGGAACTCGAGGAAGGTCGAAAGCAAAAGGGCAAAGAGATGCTAATCCTGCGGGGAAGCAGGGTCTGTGATGCTGTTTGTCAATTCTACCAGGCAATTATGAAGGCGAGGATGAATACAGATGCCATTAAGGGAAATACTGGCCATTTACCTATGATAAGGACTGTATCCGAAGCAAATATCTCCCAAGGAACTCCCAAAATGAAACACCCGCTTTTAAATTCAAAAGGCTTCAGAAAAATAGAAATAGTCACAGAAAAAATGACACAATCAAGGTAGAAAATAAAAAGGACAGAAGACCAGTAGCAATACAGGGAAACTTCTAGCTAGGTAGTTTATTCAGTTTCCCTTAAGGTTCCTTTAAACAACTGTTAAAATTTACCATAGCTAAAAATCTTCAGCAGGGTAAAACACTGAAATAATGTAGACGACAGCTCCTGTTTGCCAGACAATAATGTTAGAGGTTAACAAAAACAGAAAGGAAAAAAAAAACAAGAATACTCAAGTTTCCAGAAATTGAGAATTCTACTAAGAAGTCTAGAGTGAAAGAATGTCATGGTGTTTGTCACAGAAACAGAAAAGACCCTGCTACCTCAACCTCCAAAAAGAAATGTCCATATTTAGTATATTTAATGGTAAGTCAAAAATATGGCAGATACCCACCGTAGGCCACTGTATTAGCTACTCATTGTTTACAATGAAATATTTACATAGTTCCCTGTTATGCTCTTTTGTAATTGTTGCTGCCTTTGAAGCTGCAGCTGTCCTCCTCAGCAACTGCCGCTCCGCCATTACCAGCAGCAAGCAGTCCAGCAGCAAGAGGAGCAGCCTGAGGAACTGCTCTTCCCTCAGGCACCAACTCTTTCAAAGCTGTCCCTCTTTAAGAATTCAAAGTTCAAAGCCTGAGGTAGAATCTGGCTTTCCAGAGAGGTTGAAAAGCAAGCAGCTCACCTGGCTCACCTTCTCCTATCTCCCAGGAAGTCCTGTGCCTTTCTTGGCCCTCCTTATGACCCCTCCTCCACCTGGCTTCTCCCTACCACTTCATGTCTGCTAGTTGCTGATGCAGCCCCCTGACCGCAGATGAATTTTACTTAATCAAACACATCTTTGCATCATTAAACAAATGTTCCAGAGCATAAACAAAAGTAACAGACATTAAAATAATGTTCTACAATAGTTCCCAATCTTACACTTCATCTAAAACCACATAAGTCCATTATTCCTCAAATAATAAAGCAGATTCACCTTCTACCTAAAAAGGAGACAAGTCGAAATCATACTTTTCATTCCCTTTAAGCATTACCGGAATTCAAATAATGGGGAAATGGATCACTCCTGCTTGACTCCTTACTTGGCCTGACTCAAATATTCTGGTACTGGACATACAGTACTATGCATTGTTCCCTAGTTTAGAATGTTTAGTCCCTCATGTATCACACTAATCTAATCATATATACTGAGTATCACCTAAATGAATTAAGTGTTTAACAGGCCATTATACCAATCTATCTTACAAATTCTCAAGAGGCAGCAATATTATATGCTAATATTCTGTGACTACTATTACCTTATTACTTAATTTTTTCATTGGGAAATAAATCACTAGATCAGTATCTATAAATAGATACATAGTCAATCTACAGAGACAATGGTATCTTTTCTAGTGGGGACCAGGTATACAGCTCTAAATTGATAACGGTAGCATTAATCTTTCTAGTATCCTGAAATCTACTATCAGTTTGAGAACTAGAGTGTTTTGGTGGGAGAGAAAAAGTCATCCACATGATCTTTTTTATCATCCTTTTAAAGTGGAGATTCTATGAGCTGTTCTCAGTATACCCGTTTCATCATTACATTAAGAAACAGGGGACATTATCATAGACTGAGTTTAACGCAGGACTGGTTGTACTGTGTGGCAGAATCTGATAAGAACTTATCTGATAAGATAATCTCCTTCATTGATTTATTAGTTATACAGTCCTCTACATGTAGAGACAAACAATCAACTGAGAGCATCATCCAGTCTTGGAACAGGAAGACATAGTTCACTGCAATGACAATTGTCCTTGGATGAGGGCCGAAAGAAAATTGCTAGAATGGCCTTCATAAAACACTTCAAGACCATTCTTCTCCCTTCTCAAATGTACCAATCTTCCCATTATCAGGGGAACTAGACATGGGAACTAAGTCAAGCTTTGAAATCTAGCATGGTTCAAATCAAGATCCTCTCTTCTAAACTTCAGGCTTTTGATTATAGAGAACAAACAAGACCTGAAAGTTAAGGTGTTATGCATATAATAACTTAAAAGGGCCAACTAAAGATCTAGATATCAGGAAACACCATGGCAAGTCAGCTCATTCAGAGGTCTGCACAGTCCTTTGTGAGATTATTCAAAAGGCTAAGTCTATTCTGTTCTCTACAGTCAGATGTCTGTCTGGCCATGGCTGATTGACTCATAGTATCTTGGCTTCTAGCATCTTCACTATTTCAGAGTTTATACAGACTGTAGCAATTTGTATCTGTGTGCTCAGCTGGTGGAGAGCTTTTTCCAAACTACTGAGGTTCTTCTCAAAGCATGTCTCTATGAGTCAAAGGAAAATCTTAAGACTCCCTCAACAGACAAGATTAGGAGGAGAGTAAGGGAAGCTATACACCCATCCCAGCTTAGTATCTTCTGAGGACTTAGAAACTTCTCATCAAGGAATTCTTAACATCCTGGGTTTAAGTTCAGTACTAAATGCAGGGTTTCGGTCAGTACTTAGTCAAGAGTTGAGCAGCTCCATTCTCATTGTGCGAGTCTACATGTAGGCTGAGGTTTATGCCCCATATTCATAAATTCAGATCCACCCAGTGTCACTTCCCCTCCCTCCCTGCCTCCCAATATCATTGCCCTCATCATTTCTGATACAAAGTGGTAAAACACTGACAGTGTGGATACAGTTTCTTTTAGAGCTATACTTTGTATTTCCCTTTCCCTGAGTCAAGTTGGAATGTAACTCTTATTTAGATTTGCAGGAAATCAGAGCAGATGCTAAGAGGCGAATGTCCCAGGCAATATCACCGAAGGGTTTAAGACAAGTGTAAATGAACTCATTCAGCATTCCCAGAGTGTGGCAGTGGGAGTTCAGAAGGGTTTGGGGTTTGATAGGTCTCTCTGCGTCATCTGAGAACTCCTATACAGCTGCTCCTATTCTTGTTCTTCTCTTTCTTGAGGAAACAAAACAAACCAACCACAGAGCATCATGTTTGTCCAAGAGACATGGGAATAGCAGTGCTTTTTCTGATCCTTTAACTTACAGGATTTCACTGACATTTCCCAGGTGGAGGTAAAAGAAAGTATTCCTTTTCCTTTGTTATAGTCATGAAAAGCCTTTTGGAATGCATTGAACAAGCAATTTAGAGAAATTTCTCTTTTCCTACTTTGCTCAACTTTAACAGAGTTGTGTGAAGCAAGCACCTGACCCTGAATTCCTCATGGCCTCCATATTGGGTCAGCATAACCCCATTACCAAAACCCTACCACCAAAGCCTAGAAATAATCCTCATAAACATAGACACAGATTTTTCAGAAGATAGCTGTATCAATTACGTTTTTTATTGCTGTGAAGAGACACCATGACCACAGGGAAACATGTAATTGAGGGTGACTCACTTACAGTTTCAGAGGTTCAGCCCACTGTCATTGTGGTAAGGGAGCATGGCAGCATGAAGACAGACATGGTGCTGGGGCTGAGAGCCCTACATCTTGATCAGAAGGCAACAAGAACTCAGCTGACACACTGGGCAATAACCTAAGCACAGAACATCTCTAAGCCCACGCCCACAGTGATGCACTTCCTCCAACAAGGTCATACCCCCTCCAACAAAACCACACCTCCTAATAATCACACCCTTATGAGAATATGGGAGCCAACTACATTCAAACTACCAGTAGCCAAATCAAATACATTATTCTGTGAAAATTATTACTGTAGCATAACCATGAAATGTTTATCCCAGGAACATGAAGTTGGTTTACTCATCAAAAATCAAATCAAAGTTCAAATCAAAATAAAATTTGCCCTTTGTCAAATAATATCATGATTTCTGGGTTTAGAGAAACATTTAGAAAAGTTTGACACTAATTCACTTTTTAAAAACAGCTTACGACAAAATAGAAAGAAAATGTCTTAGCTAGATAAGTGGTATTTTAGAAACTCTAACCTACAACTACTTAGATTGTGCTTAATAAACTGTTGAACCCATCACTACTGTCTTTGAAATAAAGCAGGAACCCTTTTCTGACTTTCACTTTGAAATTCTATTTGAGAAATTCTACCCAGTGTAATTGGGCACAAAACAAAGAAGTGGAATTGTAAGTTTGCTGCACCTACCATAACAATGCATTGTAGATTGGACAGTTCCCTGAACAGAAATCTATTTTCTAACACTTTAGAGGTCAGGAGTCTGAGATGAGCATGCAACAGAATTGGTTTCTTCCAAAGGTTTCTTCCTGTATTTTCACATCAGTTCTTTTTTGCTGTCTCTTTTCCTTACAGATATCAACCATATGGGATTGGAGGCCCATATGAAAGACCTCATGTTAATTCAGTGCTGTTATATAAAGGCCCATTTCCAGAAGCCAGCATGTTCAGAACTACTGAATTGTGGATTTAAACATACGAATTTGGGACAGACATGATTCATCCCATGACATTGTTTTGTCCACAGATGACATTATTTTGTACATATAGAGTACTCTAAAGAATTTGTGAAAGCAAAGACATCTTGACTAAAACTAGATTAATTTAGCAAAGTAACAAAATGTGACATCAATATTCAGAAGTTAGTCATATAGCATACGCCAGTGTGAATAAAATTATGTTACAGAATGATAGCTGTACTGATTGAAGTAGAATATGAAGAATATAAGGGTCACAGATATGAGGAAAATAAGGTGATAGAGTAGATACATGATAAGTACAAGGTAAATAGTAAATGATGAAAGAAAAGAAAACTACAGAAAGAGGATGGGAAAAGATGATGGTTAATGCTTCAAATACTTAATGAAGAAGGAAGTAACATGACTTGGAGAACTTGATGAATGAAACAGTTGTCCTTAATTTTTCCTATGGTGTCACACTGGACTCCTAGAAAAAGAAAGTTCTTTGCCTAAGTGTTAAGAAAATGTATGATATGCCTAGAAGCATGTCAATGCTGTTTATTTTTGACTTTTCAGGTTTAGAAAGAAATATTGGTCTGTAGTTCAAGAGAGAATATTGTTGACTGAGGGGTTTCTGTCCTGCCTGGTTCCCACAGTAGTTACATCCCAAAGAAATCACATAGAGGCATAGAGGTCTACATTAATCATAAACTGACTGGCCCATTAGCTCAGGCTTCTTATTAACTCTTATAATTTATATTAGTCCATTATTCTAGTATATGTTAGCAACATGGCTTGGTACATTTTTCAGTGGGGCAGATCACATCTTCCTTCTTCTGTGTCTGGGCTCACAACTGCAGAGGGAGTTTCCCTCTTTCCAGAATTCTCCTGTTCTCATTGACCCACCTCTACTTCCTGTCTGGTTGTCCCATCTATACTTCCTGCATGGCTACTGGCCAATCAGCATTTACCTAAAACATAATTGACAGAATATAGACAATTGTCCTGCACCAGAATATGCTACTCACAAATATGAAAAGTGACAAGATAGCTGCAGAGGGTGAGAAGTTGGAAGAGAAAGAAGAAAAAAATTCAGTCACCTTTTTTACCTTTCGAGAAAAGAAGTCAAGAGACACTGACATAAGATGATCAAATGGACTAAATTCATATTCTTAGATATATAAATATCATTAAAATTTTAATAAACAAAGCAGTAATTTATGACAAATCCCAGGCCTAAGGAGAAAATGCAAGTTGTCTATATTCACACTTTTATTCTGAAGAGGAATATATATCATTCAGTTTTAATCATTCGGAATGCTCATGAGCCACAATTTTGACTTATAAAACCAACTATTAGAAAAATTAAAAATAAAGTAATAATTACCCTCAAAGAACAAAATGTTAAGAATGATAAAGCTGAAGTCTATTACATTTCATCCTAAAGGCTTTTATGCTATTAGATTATTACCATATGTAAATATTACTTTGAAAAGTATCTAATTTTATATACCTATCACATCTCTGTCCATGCATAATGCTTCTATATATAAAATTAAAGGACATTGAATAGGCTTTGAGAAATAATCAGGTTATATTCTAGTCTTTTTTTTACCACAATTTTAACAATTACAGATACATTTCTTATCAAGGGAACAAAAAGAAGTAGTAGATTTTAAAGGGCCCAGCTTAAATTACTTTAACTTACTTTTGAACACATTTTCAACTTAACAAAAAAGACTAAAGATATATATTTAAAGTTCAGCATATATATAACACTCATTTAAAGAAAATACACATCTTAGTATAAAAGGATATATGCTTATAGTAAGCTCCCTCAAAATAAGGTTTATTAAACATTAGAGAAGGTTACCAATCCAAATATGATCAATTTTATTAATATTAGATAACATCTCATTTTTTCAACATTTAAATGTCCGTACTAATTTTTTAAAGAAAAAAGCAAGCAAAATGGAGTAGAGGTCAGTTCTCAGAGTGTGGTAACATCTTCTAAAATCATTAATATACCATTCTATAAAGCAATGGTTCTCAACTTTCCTAATGCTGTCCCCCATTAATGCAGTTCCTCATGTTGTGTTGACCCCAACCATAACATTATTTTGTTGCTACTTCATAACTGTAATTTTGCTACCATCATGAATTGTAATGTAAATATCTAGTATGTGACCCCCAAAGGGGTCATGACCCACAGGCTGAGAACCCTGGCATAAAGTGTACGTTCAAAAATACCAAGTTTCTTTTAGTTCAGGTGTTTTGTTTCTGTTATTAATATTGTTTCAGCAATTAGAGAAGTGGAAAAGGAACAGATAATGGAGGAAAGGTGCTAGTGTAACATAGCAATTTATCACTGTTATCCATATGTTTTCCTCAAATCAACACTGTTAGGTAAGGTGATGACAACAGCATTTTAAGGAATGTTGGATACTCCTCAACTATAACATCACAGTGTTGTTGGGTCTCCTAGCTACTACATGTACCTATGCTGTGTATTATTGAATGTTTAGTAGCATCCTTGGATTGCTACTAGTACTTCCCCAAGTCTTGAAATCTAAAATATCTATACATATTGCCAAGTGTCCACTGGGGGGAGGGAGCAAAATCACTCTTGTTTGCAAACCAACAGTCAACAGGTTAGCAATCTTTCTATAATACATCTTTGCTGTCGATCAAAGCTCAAGGCACTGAACAGCATTATCTAATGGATTCACTTACAGTCTCTATCTTGATAGCATACAAATGTACCGTGTACCAGTCCAGAGCTAAAACGCACACTCTCACATATTGAACCAGACGACAGAGCAATTCAAGGGATCCCATGACACAGGGTGCTGGTCCTCTTCTTTTATCACCTGCTTCAGTCATCACACCACATGGATCACAATTTGAGCATGGGCACAAACAGAACTTAATCTTTATCTCTAATAGACTCAGTTCTCCAATTACTTGTCCCTGCTACCACAAATGGCCTCAGCTAGCCATTGGATTTATATCCTGTATTCCAGGCTTGACTTGGCAAGAAATTCTTTCCTCTGCATGCTTGTGACTTCATTTCTTATTTGTGTATCTGGCTCCCCTACCTCTGAGTCCAGGTTCATTCACTTTATGACCTGTGTTGGTATTTTGACACTTGGGTACCATCTGGATCCTCAAACCAATATGATCCCAACATGAAAGCTTTTGGAGAGGAAAACTAAGTTAAAAACAAAAAAAGCTGCGAGATATTCATTCAATGTTTAAGAACCAGAAAAAGGTGAGGTACACAAACAAAGACTTTGTTGATAATTTTAGTGCTTTTTAGTCTGTACATACAAACTATATTTCTGCTTGTAAAATAATCATACCCTTTGGAAAAATTAATAAATATGTTAAAATATGTTTTACTATCATTCAGAAATAACTATTAACTTTTACTGTCTAAACGTAAATATATCTATAGGTAAAATTCCACTCACGCCATACTTTTAAAATTTTTTTGCAAAAGTGCTATCATGTTCTACAAAGTGTTTTATAGACCGGACTTTCATACTTTAAATTGGGTCTAGGAATGTTATTCAAAAGAAGTAGCAGAGCATTCACCAAAGCTTGCCTCACTGAAAGCCAAGTCCTAGGAGGACTTGACTACATAGATACACTGTGAGGGTAGTCCAGAAAATCTACCTGGTGATTCCACACAATTGATTATAATTAAACTGAAAATGTCTTATTGCCTAGCATTTTTACTATAACTTTCCTATGCTTAAACATACTTAGCTTACACTTACAATGTGTTGCAAATTACTAGACCATTCAGTGTTGTAGGAAGTACAGATTTGTAGTCTAGAAGCTATAAGCTTCATCAAAAATATATACCACACAGCTGTTAAATCAACTAAATTTGTATGTAAATATCTATGGCACTTGCATAATGATGATATCATCCACTACTTAGAGAGTATTCTGTTCATTAATACATGATGGTAGATGAATTGTTCTCAATCTGTGAGTCAGGATCCCCTTGAGGGTCATATATCAGATATCCTGCATACCAAATATTTCATTATGATTCATAATGGTAGTAAAACTACAGTCGTGAAGTAGCAACAAAATAATATTATAGTTGGGGTCACTGCAACATAAAGAACTGTATTAAATGGCCACAGCATTAGGAAGGTTGAGAACCACAGCTGTAGATGGTCATCAAAACCTTAAAATTTAATGACTACAAAATTTTTGAATCTGTATTTTTATTTATCTTTATAACTTTATGTTTTTGTTTGCATATTAGTTCATCAAATAAATCGATACACCTCAATAGATTTTATGTTAATTTATCTTGATGAATCATCTATTCCCTTCCTCAAAAATCTCACTATATAGTAGCACTAACCAAATTTGTCTTGATCAGATGTATGTGCTTTAACAACTGTGTCCTTGTGAAATCATCATATTAGCAGTATTTGTGGCTAAACAAATATTTGCTGAGATAAGCTTCAGAAGATATTTTCTCAGATTCCCAAAAAGCCTTGTTATTTCAGATTAGCATTTAGAGCTTCAAAAGATTTCTTAAATATAGAGCATCACAGATCACCATATTCCTTTCATTTTCCCTCCTCCTACTCTTTTAAGGCGAGCTAATTAAAAACCCCTCTCAAGGAGTTGACCTACTCCTGTATTTGAGAGTCCTTCAAAGCCGTCTATTTAGAAGACTCTCTCCTCAGCATTCCGGTCTGTTACTTCACTGGCCAATGGAATCTCATTTCCTTCAGACAGCTGAGTAATTAGCCATCACCAAACTTTCCTGCTGCCCTCGCCATTCTTAACTTGAAAACTTACGAACTTACTCACTCTCAACGCTCATGCATTCATTCAATAATTCATCGCATCTTTATTGAAGTCATATTACCTGACAGCTCTGTGATATCCCTCTACTCAGATGAATAAAACATGGTCTCTGCCCTTGAAAAATTCTGAATTAGTGGGAGAGGCAGGCCCTGTAATGCAAGGTAGTAAGTTCCTTAAGATATTTATGGCACAGTGTGGAAAAACACTGTATTGTTATACTTTATTTTTCAAATGGTGAGAATATCCTAGGCAACTTTAGAAAGATAATTTGCTCCGTCTTGAAAAATAAGGCTTCCTATGAATCTAATGATTTGGACTAACTAAGAATAGAGTAAAAGTAAAAACAAGAAAGCCAGCCAATGAGCTGGGGAGATGCAAGTGGATGGTGCTTGCTGGGCAGGCATAATGACCTGAATTGAGGTGCTCAGCACCTATGTACAAAGACTGGTATGGCCAGGTGTGCCTGTAACGCCCGAGCTTGAGAGCTAGAGACAAGAGAACAATGGGATACACTCGCCAAACAGTCAAGCCAATTGGCAAGCTTTGATTTTATCGAGACACCTTGTCTTGAAAAACAAAACAAAACAAAAGTGGAAAGCAATGAAGGAGGACACATGAAATCTGCCTCTTGCTTTACGGTGTGGACAGTCACCCCCTCACACCCCTGGTTCCTCAACACACACACTGGTGTATCTCCCAACACAGCTAATCACCTAAGGCAGTCTCAGATGAGGTACAACTCAGACCAAATTGGTCTGTAGATATGTCTAAGAGGGATTGTCTTGAGGGCTAATCGATATAGAAAGGCATAGTTCACTGTGGGCAGTCTAATTTAGGGAAGAAGGTTATGGGATGTGTAAGGAAGCTGGCTGAGCATGAGCTCAATCAAGCAAGCAAGTAAGCATCCCTCCATAGTTTCTGCTTCAGGTTCCTTTGATTCCCTGCGATGACTTTTCTCATTAAGGAGCTGTAACTGTAATAACTGAAACAAAACCTGTTTTACCCTAATTGCTTTTGGTCATAATGTTTTAATATAGACACAATGAAACTAGACCTACCTCCTCACACACATAAGCAGCTTTAATTGCCCTTATGTGACTATATATAAACTAATTTATACCTACACTCTATACAAAACATTTTAATAAAAGGTAGCACGAATATCTGATAGTTGGAACAGATAATTTCCTTACAATATCTCTTTATATGAGAAAATTGTTTGCAAAACTAGTTATGAAATTATGGTTTAGGATGTAATTCAATAGCATTCTTGGAGAGTGTTTAGCATGCATGAAGCCCTGTGTTCAATCCCCAATGTCATAAAACAGAGATAGAAATACATAACATTATATGAACAGAAAGCCAGGCATGGTGGTACATGCCTTTAACCCCAGCACTCAGGAGGGAAAGGCAGATGGAGCTCTGAATTCAAGACCAGTCTGGTCTACATAGTGCAAAGAAAATTCCAGGACAGCCAGGGATACACAGAAAAAATTCTGACTTGAAAAAACAAACAAAAAACAGAACTGGAAAGTTGAAAAATATGTTTTCTTTTTCAAATTATGATAAAATGCAACAGATTAGTTGACTATGGGGAAGCAAGGTAAAGAAATAGACATTCAACAGTTTTAATAATTTAACATTTTTAATTGGCACATGGTCACTACAGATATTCACCGGGCGCAGCAGGATAATTGAGTAGCACAGGAACTTTGTGATGAAATCAGGATGGTTGGCAGCCCTTGTGTTGGGATCCTTTGACAATTTTCCTATTTATTATGTGACAGGCAGTATATTTCTGAAAATGACAGTCATCCTACACTGCTGCAAAATTCTAGTACTTAGTTCTGACATCTGCTTGGGTTTTGTCTTAGATTTCCAGCATCTACCCTCCACCCACCTGCCACCGGTTTCCTCTCCACTGACCCTCTACTATTACTGTCTGTTTCTGGGATCACTTCATAAAGTTTCTATACTTCATTATCATTCTTTTTTTTTGAGGCAGAAAACATGGGTCTGTCATATTAATTGATACATTAAAATGTTGTCTCAATTAAAGATAATAAAAATGTTCAATAATGCATGTCAAAAATTTCTAAGATATTATTTAGATTCAATGCAGGATGATAAAAGCAAAATTAAATGTTTTGTGCTGTTCCTGTGTTTACAATCCTTATCCATTTGATTTTTATTTCCAGCCCATTACTCATCCCATCGGTTATTACAATTCAAGCAAAGCTGCAACGATTGCGTAGAACTTAGGTCAACATTTTGTTTTATCAGTAGAATATTATGTTAACCACTGACAGTGTTTAAAGTGGTTGGCACACAGTAGTGACACAAAGCAGATCATGAAAGCCAATTTTCCTATTGTTTTTAGATCTTCCATAAACAGTATCTTCCTTTGTTTGCCTAGCCTGGTGAGTGCTCCCATAACAGCTACTTGGTATGTTACTTACAACCCATTTAGTTCTTGGCACTGCCAATTCTAAAATAATTTTTCAGGGTTGCATTTATGCGTTGGGCAGTGTACAAGGTATTTTTAGACAGCCCTGTAAGGGTGGGCCACAGTCCTACAGGGCACACTACCCTTCTCTGCCCAGTCCTAGGGAACTTTAACACTTCAGTTAAATTCATGTGACTAAATAAAATAGAATTCTATGTCAGCTCTGTCTGATTTTAAAATCCCACAGCTACCTAGCACCACTTTTTACTAACAACACAAAGGCCTCGGTGCCTCTGAAAGTTATTACACAGCAGGGCACGGGGTGACCCTTATCAGCAGAGTGGTCCAAGATCACTCAGTCTCCCACATTCCTCACAGTGGCAACCTTTCTTCTATTTCTGCCATCGTAGTTTTCCTTATTAAAAAATTACATCAAAATATTTCCATTAAGTATGGATTCCATTGTATTTTCTACTTTTTCCTGGTTCTCTTTCTGGAACCCATATTGACCTTCCAGATTCTTTCTTCAGTTTATAAATCCATCTGTTTTATTTCTCTGTTCTGATTTGATTTCATTAATCATGCCTTTCTAGTACTTAATCTTTCAAACATCCCATTTACTCCACCAGATAATAACCCAAGTCTTCAGTTCTTTCTCTGATTTGTTACATTTAGAAATGAGATCATTTCCAATACAAACTGCTCTTGGTTTCCTAGGGCGAAGAGCTACCTTAGTGGGCAGCGTTACATTTGTCTTCATGTGGGTGCCCTCATGGATTGTTATGGTCTTGGTAAAATTTCAATACCCTGAAGGGTCCTTTATATTAAACTCTTGGTTTCCAGGGTGACTGGGAGGTGCTGTGGACCTTTAAAATGTGGAGGCTGGTAGAAAGTCCTTAGGTCATTGGGATGTGCCCTATCAGGAATCTGTGTTACTCATCTCTCTTCTGACTTGTCTTTTCCCCTTCTCTTCCAGTTTAGTGCCTGACTGCCATCTTAACACATGCTTCTGGATTATCTAACTGCTACCTCCACAACATGCCAGCGCAATGACCTTTCTTAATCTTAGATGTTGAAACCCTAAAACCATGAGTTAAATAACACTTTTTCTCTTTAGACAGGTTGTTGTTTGTGTATTTCCTTCTATCAGTACAAAGCTGATTAATATAACAGATTTGAATAATGTTTACTATCAAAGGGAAGTGTCTGTGAACCTTGTGAGGAGTCTGAATTTGGTCTCCACACAAAGGTGTACTGGGTTGAGGTTCTTATAACTTTGATGGATGTTTCAACCATGATCTCAGTGTATGGATGGAAAAGGCTGTATCTATTCCCAGGCACATTAACCAATCCGCCTATGATATCTGACCAACTGCAAGATGGTAAATATTAGCTTCACATCAGCACATATCAGAGGCAGTTGGCATTTTCATTTCATATACAATTAGAACCTCAGCACCTGGCAGCTAGGGATACAACAGTATTATAGCATATGCTTGGTGTGTCTAAGGGTCTGCGTGTCATCTTCAGTACTGAAAACTAAAGTAAAAATAAAATGAAACTCATCAGGTAAGACCTGTAAACTAAAGTATTTCTCCTACTGAATGTTCTCAACTTAGAGTGTATTTTCTATTTCTATCCTGTGGGGAATCCATTCCCTTAGTTCTGACTATCTTCTTCAATTTGATCAGAAGTCTATTTGTAAGAATGTTTCTGTGGCAGCTTTTCCTCCATGGATCTGCCAACCATTTCAGTGTCTTCCCTTTCCCCATCCACTTTGCTTCTGAAGAGCAGTCTGCTCTGAAAAGCCTTCCGACCCTCCTGTAGTACCTCTTCTCTTGCCTGCTTTCTGCTACCAATCACTAAAACCCAGAGACCAGGTCAAAAAAGTAGATTGCCCTGAGGAAGATGAGTATTGGGAAGGAAAAGTCTGGCTTCCACAGATCTGCGAAGGGAAGACTGTCATTCTCTTGGTGTGATTGTGATTCACCCAGGGAATGGTTTGATGGATTGTTAACCTTGTAAAGTCAAGAAGTTTGCTAAAGGCACCTTTCCTCCTTTGTACATAATGCATATGTCTTTAGGAGAGACATACCATTCAATGCACAATTAAAATCTACTCTTAATTCAAAGTCTATTGTAAGTTTCATGGTGGTAGTTTTTTATTTGTTAGCCAGAAAAGTGTTAGAACCTTATGGTAAGAACATTCTTATGAGAGCACACTGCGAAAAGGATTTAAAATTCCCCTTTCTCTTAAATTCTGATAACCTCACATTTTGCATCAACTTTTGAATCATTTCCCTAAATTCTAACCCCTTCTACATAGATATCAACTTTCTGTGATGTATGTGGTATATACATCACAGTATCTTACCTGCATGTCATTCCCTAGAATTTACCATGATGGTGGCAGCATCATTACTGTCATTATCAACTTGATGCCAGTGGACCTTGGCAATAGCTCAGTGTAATGGCACTTATTGTGAATCCTGAGAATCTAAGTTTCTTCCCTGGAATCAAGAGGGTGGAATGGTGTGGGAAGTCCTTCTTTATAAGTGTTGCTTTTATTGGTTAATGAATAAATCTGTTTTGGCCAGTGGTTTAGCTGAATAGGGCAAGGCAGGTGTTCCAAGCAGATAGAGGAGAGAGTAAAGAGAGTCAGTAGATGCCATGTAGTCACCAAAGGAGAAAGATGCTAGCCACTAGCCAAAACCTTGACAGCAGGCTATGAGCCTTGTGGTAAAATGTAAAATAATAGAAATGGATTAATTTAAGGTTTAAGAGCTAGCTAGAAATATGCTTAAGGTATTGGCCAAACAGTATTGCAAATAATATCATTTCTGAGTGATTATTTTGTATCTGGGCATCTGAGAAGAAACAAACAGCCTCCGCCAACAAGGTCGAATATATTCATGTAAAACCTGAGAAATCTTAAAAAAGGTATTCTAGACATAAAAGAACAGAGTTAAGCATGGCTTTTTGGTAGCAGCATTTTCTCTGGTGGGCATGGTTTGCTAGAAGCAAGCAGAGGCACGATTCAATTAAGAGAGGTCTTCCTGACTCAGCAATAGTAGCAAAACTATGCAGCTCCTTTAAGAAGGCTTCCTGGTTCCTGTAGGTCACATGAACAACTTTGACTCTTTTGGGAGGTCCAGATACAGAGCATTTAAGTGGGATTTATTGGCAGAGTACTACAACTTGATTAATAGCAAATAGGGACCTGCTGTGACCCAACCCTGGGGCAGAGAGAATGGCTCACAGAGGCAGTGAACATGCCTGCACCATGTTGGACTGGGGAGAATGAATAGAACTGTGCTTCAGAGTTGGTCCTAGTCATGCCCACTTAGCATTAAAAAAGTGGCGGAGCTCTTCCGGTCAGAAAATAATTACAGATACACAATAAATCAGATTCAGATAAAAAAATAGACCTCTAAATGGGTCACATTGTTGAATAAATGTACATAGACTTGGGAGAGAGAAGAAAACAATATGGAGAGTAATAAAAAAGAAGCAAATGGTTCAAAAGATAAAGTCTTTAAAAAGAAAGAGTATAGATAGTCATAGGTTAAAGGAGAAAATAAAAATACGCCACATAAAGATGGAATACATGCAGAAAGTCTGGATTATGTATATTATTATGTTTTTCTTTGAATTTTTTGACTGTGAATGAGCTAAGTACAGAGAGACATTTTATTGTATGGGTTGCTAAGCTAAACCAACATATATATGTTAAAGGTATCTTTACTTCAAAATTTGGGTCTAAGAATTTGTTACTTTGGAAAAGAGGTTCTTCTTTTGTTTCCACAGAAGATGAGAACCTATGGATTCCTCCCAAACTAATGTGGTTTGATGGACCAACACCCCCTGACTGTTTGCTGTGAATAACTCCAAAATTACTTTGTTCAACAAAAAGCAGAAATCAGTTTGGAGAGAACTATGCCCAAATTCTCAAATATTGTTTATAAATGTTTTTTACATTTAAAGGAGGATATGCTATAGAGATAGATACTTTGAATTGGTATGGATCTCAGTCTATTAATACAAATTTAAGGCCAATTTTATTATATGTATATTTCTGCTCTTGATTAAGGTATTGTGTTTGTGCAGCTCATTTAAAAATATAATGTATACTTAAGAAATATAGGTTAATAGATAGTCATCTATAATAGTCGAGCTTGTTGTCATATTAGTTAGATTTTCTAGATAGATATATAGAAATATATTTCAGTTAAATAATCTTCAAACCTTTCAAAGACCTATGGAATATGGCATTTAAATGTTTTACGAATGTAGGACTTTCCATGACAATGAGACACATCTGTTCCTGGCAATACCAATCTACTTCAAGAGGAAGATGGGCATTGAAGAGGCTCCTTATGGAGTTTGCTTGCCATATGAGAAAGAACCATTCTTGCTTGGACTTCTTGATGCTATGCTATATAAACTGGAATGCAGGACCCATTGAAAAATGACTGCTGAACTTGCCTAAAGGTGAGACGGTCCTTCAAGGTTCCTGCTTCATGAAAGTGTCTGCTAGACATTCTGCAGGATACAGAAGAAAGTGACTGACAAACTGCCAATATATGTGAAACAGTCTTTGAAATTCCCTGCTTCATGGGAAAGTCCGCCAGATATTATGGGCCTGTAGGCTGAAGATGGATGCTCCAATGAAGAATTGTGGGTGACTGTTCAAGCAGCAAGATGTCTCTGTCAATTCTAGAGTTTTGGCAATTGCTTACAGTGTTTACTTAGGTAATATTAAATCCTCCTATAGGCTTTGATTGAGTTGAAGAATAGACAATTATAGTTTTCCTTAATTATGATAAAAGATAAAGTACATATAAATATTATAACTATAATTCTTGCTTGATACCTGTTTTGTTATATGTAAATTTACTATGTTAAAATTAAAACCTTTCTTTTTATTTAAACAGAAAAGGGGAAATGGTGTATGAAGTCCTTCTGTATATGTGTTGCTTTCATTGGTTAATGAATAAATCTGTTTTGGCTAATGGCTTAGCAGAATAGGGCAAGGTGAGAGTTTCAAGCAGATAGAGGGGGAAAGAGTAGGTGGAGTCAGGAGATGTAGCTGCCAGAGAAGAAATATGCTAGCCACCAATTAGAACCTTGTCAGTAGGCCATTAGCCTTGTGGTAAAATAATAGAAGTGGGTTAATTTAAGATGTAGGAGCTACCTAGAAATATGCTTTGCTATTGGCCAAACAATATTACAAGTAATATAGTTTCTGAGTGATTATTTTGTGTCTGGGCAGCCAGGAAAGAACAAGTAGCCTTTAGCCAACAGTGGAAGGAAAGAATAGAGTGCCATAAGCTATCCTCTAGCTTCCACAGATGAGCCATGCCATGTGCATGTCCACACTTGTACACACACACACACACA
>LOEQ01004710.1:87825-102458 GCA_001685075.1 Bramus lutescens | reverse complement strand
CACACACACACACACACACACACATCCCTTCTGTAATTTTCCCTGAGTACCCACGTCCTACCCAACTATAAAGTTTATAAGCCATAACAATGACTGGCGTAGCAAGATATCCCCAATGCTGCAGTAGTGGCTCTTCTGTCTTGGGTGTAACCAATAGCTGTCTAATTGGATTTAAAGCCTGATACTGTAAACCTATGCAGATACTAATGGCTGGAGGGGTTATAGACCCTAGAGGAGAACCTACTGCTGCCACTTTCCTAAACCAATACAGTGTGTAATCCATAAACCTGTGGTAAGTGTAGCTGGTACTCCTCATCAAAGAAACTTTTTGGAAAAGATGGAGACTATTACAGAGCTCCACCACAACTGGTCAAATGCAGATAATAGTGGCTGTGGGGTACCCAGCCCGAGCTGATAAATCTATCCTGTTCTAAAATACACACTCATCAAGCTCTGTTCTTGGTTGAAATCCATCGATATTTTGTTCTAAATTTATTTCACTGTGTTCTCCAGGGTCCTTCCTGATCTTGTCTTTGCTCAGTTCTTTTTAATATGTTCTCATGGATTTTTCTTAATGTATATAATTGTGAAAGAGTTCTTTTAAAGGAATATTTTCAAATTTGTTCAGCAAAAAGGGATAATTTAAAATACTAAATCTTTGACTTAGCAAGATGGCTCAGGCCATAAGGACACCTTCCACCAAGCAAGAGTAGACTTTACTGATTTACTGATTTGATGGTTCAAAATATGAAATGCTCCCCAAAATTGAACTTTTGTGGGTGTTGACATGATGTTACACATTAAGAAAAAAATCAAGTGACAAGTTAGTGTCAAAACAGGATATGGATATTCCCTCTACATTATGTGTGTATGAAATGAAAATGAAGTTTGCATTGAGTCTTGATTCTGTCCTCAGGATATCTTAGTAGTATATGTAAGCCTCCCCAAATCTGAAAGCATTTGAAATCTGCAACACCTCTGAAATTCTGTACATACATTTCCAGTAGGAGGCACCAAACCTGTCTACTGTCAGACTTCATACTTAGTGTTTTATATAAAATGGGATTTTATTGTGTTTTTTCACACTGTAGTATTTTATTTTCTTTTAATATCAGTTATAAATGGATATATTCCTATGACCAAACTACACTGGTTATGTCATTTGTTAAGGAAAGAAACCATAGTAAGTATCTACAAATGTAGAAACATCTGGGAACAAAACAAAACAAAAAAAAGCTACCTTGTTAGATAATTTCCTAAAATCCTGATATGTAAACAATCATTAAATAATTACTTAATTAACCAAATACTACTGTCTAAGAAGTATTACATTGCAGTACCCAGTAAAGTTAATTTATATGCACTCTCCTAAAATTAGAGTTTTCAGTTAATACCCAAGAGCTCTTCATCGGCAGTGAAGTGCCCAACACCCTTACATTTGCTTCTGTTTGTATGTTCTGGCTACCCCCGAGATGACCGAACTTCAGACCTATTCTACCTATAAACTTGAGAGTTCTCTCCCTGATCCTCTAATTAAGAAATTAGTATTATGTGAGCCTGACCTTTGGTTTGTTGTCTGTCCCTGCTGTCTTTCAGGGAGATGGTTAGATGTAGCTTATTTTCCAAGTACTTGGTTTAGCCAAAGGAGAATAGTTCACATTTTCATTTAGCCATATAATTTATGGATGTAATGAGCCATTTTTATGATTTATCAGAGGATACCTTGTTGTCATTACTGCCCCACATTCTCTCCCCACACACACATACCAATTTATCTTTATCCTTATAGCAAAACCCTCTCATGGAATAACTTGCCTCTAATTGCTGTAGATTTTCTCTTGGAACTTAATAACCTGTTTGCCCATTCTTTAAGGTCAAGCTAGATATCTAAATTGGAAAATTTAACTGTCATTTAAGTAACTGATCATATAGAAACTCTTTAAAGTTATATGTGAATTTAATTTAGGTCATCAGTAAAATCTGAACATTGAAAAACTGGGAGATTCAAAGGAGAAAAATAAAATATTTCAACTCTAAAATATTGAGATGTGGGTTTTTTTTTGTTTTGTTTTCTACAAAGAGGCCAAATTCTTTATGATCATGAATATGCTAAATAATGGGTTTTTTTGCCTCAGAATATTTCTGGAAAAAGACAGTGGTTTAAATTTAGCCATTGTGGTTGGGATTATAGAGTGATTTGGAGCTAGAACAGGAAAGTTTTTGTGTATACCATTTATTTCAATTGATTAATGCAAAGAGTCTGTGTTTAGCTTTGGTTTGGAATATGCGAGAAGCACAAAATCTCTTCTGAGTAGGCCAGTACCTTCTTTTTTATTGTAAAGCAACCTTACAGGTTTGTGTGTGTGTGTGTGTGTGTGTGTGTGTTGCGGGGTGGCACAATCTAAGAGCTTGCTTTGCTTGACAACTGTGTGTGCACTTCAGCGAGCAGCAAGAAGAGGACCTTGCCATTTTTGTGGGTAGCAGGAAGCGTGTGATTTCAATTCAGTTCAGTTCAGTTCTTTCTAGCCCTTCACTACTGTTTACAGAGTGTCTTATGGTTTTAGCAGAAGTTAAATCTCCTAGTCAACTTACTTTCTAACTTCTCATTTTATTTTAGTAAATTTAAGGATAATAATTCTCATTGCCCAAGAGTTGCTTACAAAGTAATTAGTTCACAGTTGCTTTTAAATCAAGAAGCCGTTTCCAGAGTTGCACCCTCAGGGTGGTTACGGCTGCTTTGCCTGCTGAGGTAGGAAATTAGTTTTGAGGATTTTTAATTCTTTGAATTCTGTTGCTTCTTCTGAGCCATCTAGTGAACTTCATCAATAATATATCTAATAAAACAATTTTTTAGTAGGGAGCTAGAATGAATTAAGTGTATGGTGTGGGAGAAACACCTTCACGTCACTTTAGACTACCTTCCCAACTGAGATTCCAGCATTCTCCCTCTCTGTTGTATATATTACAGCCTGGACTGTCCTTTCTTTTCCTCTGAACTCTGTTTGACTGTCTCTATACATGTTGTGGGATTCCTTAATTCTCCTTATTTAAGTACAGTGTGCTTTTCACTGAATCATTCATACCTTTGTGTCTACCACAGTCCAGTATCACGTTGCTGCATCTTTTATTCTTGTTCTACTTAACCATTCCTATTAAACTGATGCTTATTTGCTACATTTACGCTGTATCTTATTTAGGTCTTTGTTATGTTTAAACTTTGTAAGTTTTGATTTATTGGCTAAATTCTAATTTCTATGAATGCAGCAATTTTTTCACAGTTTTCACATGTTCTCCAAATTTAACCAGTAATATATTAGAAGCACATTGTTTATTGCTGACTTAATTTTAGATAAATTGATGGAAGGTTTCCATTGTATTAAATATTTTGGAATAAAAATATTTCATTAGTTTGAGTTCCCTTTAGACTAAATTTTGACAATAAAAGAGATGCTAATTGTTGAATAATGGAGATCTGTGGTCATTCTTTTGTTGAATTCCATTAGAGGATGCTCAGAAGTTACCTCTGTCCTATGAATAGTAGTAAAAATATCCCCAACATATGACACCAGAAGGCTTTAAATAATTGTGGCTTATGACCTTTGCAAAACTCTAAAGAATAATTTGCATGTAAATATTAAGTGATAATTCAACTTTAAATGATTGAAAAATTATAAAGTAATATATTGAAGGTTGTTACTAATATGCAAAATTTAAATAGTATTATAATCTTTCAAACAGTTCTACTCCCTGGTGACTAAGCATTCAAATACACGAGCCAGTGTGGGGGCGGGGAAGGGGGCACATTCTTATTCAAACCACTACAACAAGACTATGGCACATTTCTTGATTGATGGAAAGGGGAGGGCCCAGCTCACTGTGGGTGATGCCATCCCTGGGCAGATGGTCCTGAGTGCTGTATGAAGAAAGGCGGACTGAGCCATGAGGAGGAAGCTAGTAAACAGCACCTCCATGGCTTCCGCATGAGTTCCTGCCTCCAGGTTCCTACCTTGAGTTTCTGCCCTGACTTCTGAGATAATGGACTATAAGTTGTAAGTTCAAATAAACTTTCCCCTAAAGTTGCTTTTAATCATGGCGTTTTATCACAGTGACAGAAAAGTAACTGAGACAACATCTGCAGCACAGAGCACAGTGTCCCAGGCACAGGAGCATCTGACCTGCATCTTGTGTTTTGCTGGTGTTTTCCTCTTCCTCCCCATGTTAGAAACAAAGTACTTGATTGAACAACTGAATTCTTTTTTTCATTTTCTGTTGTAGTGCATTGTGGTGTTCGTAAGAAGGCCATTCCGGTTTGTTTGGTTTGATTGGGTTGGGTTGGGTTTGTTGTTGTTTGGGGGACAGGTGGAGAAGAGAGCAGATTTCACTATATAGCACTGACTGCCCTGGAACTCACTGTGTAGACCATGCTGGCTTGTAACTCACAGAGATCCCCTGCCTCTACTTCCCAATTAAAGGCATGAACCACCACGCCCAGCATTTGTTTTATTTTGAGACTTTGTTCTTTATTTTAATTGTGCATATTTGTGATTATTGATTATATGGGTTTGTGCACATGAGCACAATGCCCATGGAGGCAAAACAGGGCTTTGGATCCCTTGCAACTGGAACCACAAGTGATTGTGAGCCACCAAAAACAGGTGCTAGGCACCTAACCTTGGTGGGTACCTAACCTCATGTTCTGCTATGTGTTTCTAACCAGAGGGCCAATTCTCCATCCTCTGCTGTCCATAGTCCTAACAGTGATTCAGTGAATTTTGAAAAAAGATCTTGTCAGTGTTGTAATAAAGATATGTTTCAAAGAATTTGATGGATTGTTTATTTGTTTTTAAAATAGTAAGTTTGGAAGGATATTGGAAAATAGTTGACATTAATCTTACAAATGTATTAGGACATTACTGTTAAAACTATCATAATTTTCCTAAGTTATTGAAAGGATCTATAAGAAAATCATAAAATAAAAATTTGCCATCATAACTAAGGCAATAATAGTATTAGAAATAAAACCATTTTAATCAAGCTTTTTCAGAAATGAAGTTTTTTTTAGCTAAAGTTCCCTTTTGTTTGAGCCTTTACATAAATGTTTGCAGTGATAATGGTTCACTTTCCGGCTATGTAGCGCTAATTGCATTTGTTTCTCTGTTGGTTGGTGGTCTTCCCTTTGTTAGTCTAAAGGCAGTTCTGCATGGCACTGTGGAATGGCTCCAGGGTGGAGTTTAGGTAGAAGATAAGAGTTTAGGTACATTTTGAAATGTTGCTGGTCTTCCAGCCCTCAGAATTGGCATTTGCTTGGATTTTCACAGTCCCACTTGTGAAAAATTGGTCATATAACATTTGCTAACATATTTGAGACTGGTTTCTTAAACATAAGATTGGGAGAGTATTAGCCTGGGCTGGAGAGATGGCTCAGTGGTTAAGAGAACTGTTTGCTCTTCCAAAGGTACTGAGTTCAATTTTCACCAACCACATGGTGGCTCACAACCATCTGTAATGAGATCTAGTGCCCTCTTGAGGAAGAGACTTGGTCAGTTACCCTCATCAACTTAGAACGTGAAACCCAATACAGACAAGTTCAACAGAACCACCATATACAGACTGCCCACGCATGCTTTAGCATTGCCAGGGCATAAATTTCATTCATTTCAATTCATCCTAAGGTGTAACTTGATTGACTTGCTTAAATCTATGAAGCAGATTCCCTAAAAGAAACAAAGATTTAAGTTTCTTAAACTATAGTCTAACAGGGTCCTAGATTTTGGTGCTATCTTTTATCTTCTTTGAAACAGGTAGACCGCCACTTGAGAAAGCTGGACCAGGAACTGGCAAAGTTTAAAATGGAACTTGAAGCTGATAATGCTGGGATAACGGAAATATTAGAGAGGCGTAAGTACAATTTATTGTTTTCCATCTACCTTACAGAATTACCAGTGTCAGTCACCAAGGAGACATTTTCTCACAGAAATCTTTCAAATTATGCATGCCCTTTGGCAGATGGTGGCATCTGGGTCTCAGAACCTGAAGTCTAGCATTGAAGTCTTTGAGACATAAACAGTGAGAGACATAATACAGTATATCAGCCCACTCCATCTTTATGAAAATAACATGCAAAGGCTTTTCATTCTGTGTTTTCACTTTGAGATGGGATCTTGCTATATAAAACCTGGCAACCTCAGGTTCTAGGGTACTGTGATTATTAGTATATGGCTCCATATTTGACACTCCTTCCATTTTTAATATCTGCATATGCTAATCTGATCAGTGGTAAGAAGGAAGGGGCAAAGAAATGCAAGTACCAAGAATGAGAATTGAATTAAGTCTGTTTTTATGTGCTTAGGTTTGAGAAAGATTGGGTTTTCTCTCCTTAGAAACATCTTGAAGCTTTGCCTCACCTGTGTGTACTGCAATATCCACTGGTTCCATAACACTTGCTCTTTTGTTTCCAAAACCTTCTTCTCAGAGAAAGCCATGCTTATTTATTTATTTATTGCAAGATTCAATTTGATGTGCTCTAATTTGGTACCAGATATTACCTGGGCTTAACTCTGGAGATTTTCTCAAAATGTGAACAAGATCAAGATCTCTACTTTTAACTGTTTTAGAATCTCTTCCAATCTAACTAGGTGAAATAAAAGCATATTGCTTGGTGGTGGGGCCAGAGGAGGTAGGTAGTCACTGTTGGGTGACTTCTATGAGAATTCAATTACAGGGTTCCAGCAGACCATGGGCGTTGGTGCACTTACCAGGTTCCACAACCTGTTCCTGTGTCTGCCAAATAGTGGGTTTCATGAGGGCAGTGTTCCCAAGCTCTATGTTTACCAGATTTGTGAGGTTAATCTGAAGAAGCCAGGAAAATTGTACCTTTAAATTGAAAACTAGATCATCATTCACACAATTATCTTCTCTATTAGCAATACCTTTATTCTGGAGTAAACCTATCTGAGGATAATAGAAATTGGGGAACAAGATGGAATATTATATAACCTTGGAGGTTTTCTTTCTTTCGGTAGCAATACCCCAAGCCTGCCTACTCACTGCTTCAGGAAGGTTAATACAATATCCATGCCAAGGACACAGATACATGAAATGGAACTTGGATCACATTACAAAAACTGCTTCATCCTGCCCCCTGACATGATTTTATCTCAAGGGATAAACTCCAAGAATTTCCTTAGAAATATTTTAAAGTTTGGTATGAGGAGTTACACCCTTTGCTTTTTGCAAGCAAAGCGCTAAGTTATTTTCTGGAGTTGTCATTATCACATTCATGTTCATGATTGAAAGAATTTCTTTGTATGTCATCCTATCCGCATACCTAGACTTTCAGGACTACCTATTGAAAGGTCTTCAAGTCTGTAACTAGATAATATCCGCATACCTAGACCTTCAGGATTACCTATTGAAAGGTCGTCAAGTCTGTAACTAGATAATATCTGTATACCTAGACTTTCAGGATTACCTATTGAAAGGTCTTCAAGTCTGTTACTAGAGAAGTTTTTAGATCTCACTGTCATAGAACTGTAATGCCCCTTTTCCTGTTTATGTGGTACCTAGCATCAAATTAGACATTAGCATGCCTTGAGCTGTTGTATACTTCATCTGAGTACTGATACATGAGTCTTCCTGCTTAGAGAGCGGGTTGTTCAGGATTATATCGAAGGTTGTGATCCTCTACATGTCTAGCTAAAATGATACACTATGCACCAGAGTTTGGCAGTCACCTGTGAGGGGACATATTGCTTATGGTTGGTTACTGTGTAAAGTTCTATGGTAACATCTAATCCTGGTTTGTCTCTGTGCCCCTCTCTCTAGGATCTTTGGAATTAGATACTCCTTCTCAGCCAGTGAACAATCATCATGCTCATTCACATACTCCTGTGGAAAGTAAGTTTGATTTGAGTACATTTTAAAACTCATTAATGTCACCTATATGTTCTCTTTTATTAGCTCCACATACTAATAACCAATTGAAAAATATCCTTCCATTTTCTTTTTTAAAAAATAGGATTTTATCACAGTTGACTTTAGACTTTTCCATTTAAGCAAAATGTATCTAATCTGAAAACAGTCAGTCTCTTCTATAAACATAGAGGCAGAATATATAGAAATACCAGCAGCATCTATCAGCTTCCTACAATTGTAGGAAGTATCATGGCTGACCTGAACTGTATTTCTTCATATAACTATGTCTCTGTCAGCTTTGACTCTCAGTGCTTGCTTACATATAGCATGTGCGCAAAGGAATCGTTGGGTACTTGGCTAGTTGATGGCCTTGCTGCATTTTTTTGTTGACAAGAGGAAAAAGTGGTAAATTGAAAGTTATTTTAAATGATAGGCAATATATTAAAATGAACTTCCTTTCATGGTATATGTGAAACCATAGTGCATCATGGCTTGTCTTTAATATTTTGGTCCTAAAGTTTTTAAAGTGCTTGACATATCTACTCTGTCAGTGAAACACATGGCATAGGCTGTTTGCTTGTCCCCTCCTTGGTGAGCATAGTGGCCTGTTTCATGGAGAACCTAGATCATAACTGTGCTGGTTTATAAAAAGGTAGAAGTATTATTATGTCCTGTCTATAGTCCTCTAAAGTTTAAAATTGTGTGAATTCTTTCTTTTTATTCAGAAAGGAAATATAATCCAACTTCTCATCATACAGCAACAGATCATATCCCTGAAAAGAAATTCAAATCTGAAGCTCTTTTGTCCACCCTTACATCTGATGCTTCTAAGGAGAACACACTGAGTAAGTTTGTTTTCTTGAATATGATAATTTGCTTGTTTTGTTTGTGTTGAAGTAAGGGGATAGAGAAACACTCAGGGTTATAATTCGACATGTGTTAACCCAGTTCATGTCTACGTGTGGAGAATAGAAAAGGACAATTGGTTTCCATTTTTTAGTTGATTCAATCCCTAAGGTACCTATAGAATTTAAATTTAATGATTATATATGCTGGGAAAGAATACATTTTGAACTCAGTAACATGATGTTCTCTGCAACTGTCATTATTTCTTTACTTCTTTACAGGTTGTCGAAATAATAATTCCACAGCTTCCTCCAACAATGCTTACAATGTGAATTCGTCCCAACCCCTGGCATCCTATAATATTGGCTCATTATCTTCAGGGACTGGTGCAGGGGCAATCACCATGGCAGCAGCTCAAGCAGTGCAAGCAACAGCACAGGTAAAAAGTCAAAGGTTTAGAAGAAAATGTTACATTTTTGTTCCTGTCATTGGCAAACCCCAATAGGAGCCAGTAGGCGTGAAGAGACGGGTTTAAGTCACGACATTGCGTGGTTTCAGTATAAAGTGGGCTTTTAGGATAGGTGGTGTTTTAGTAATAACGCAGAAGGGTTGTTGGGTGGCAGTGATGCATCATGCACATCACACGCCCACCTCCTCCAGTCAGTGCTCAAGTAGCCTTGCTCTCCTTGTGAGGACAGTTTTGTTCTTTCTGCACAGTCGGCCTTTCTGCTGGATTTGTGGTGGCTGCAGTTAGCTCATTTCTGTAGTTTGCACACAGTGCAAGTTAAGAAGTTCCGTTTCCCATAGTTTTTCTCAATTTAGCATGAAAGTTATTTTGAATCTTTACATGAAATGACTTAAATAACCATAACTTGTCACTCTTAAAAGAGAAAATTTATATTTACATATATTAATGCTGTCAATGCCTGTCTACTTAAGATGAAAGAAGGACGAAGGACATCAAGTTTAAAAGCCAGTTATGAGGCGTTTAAGAATAACGACTTTCAGCTGGGAAAGGAATTTTCAATGCCCAGAGAAACAGCTGGCTATTCCTCCTCGTCGGCGCTCATGACAACCTTAACGCAGAATGCCAGTTCCTCAGCGGCTGACTCACGAAGTGGCCGAAAGAGCAAGTAAGTTCTGAGATAGAAGTGTGCTTTTGCTCAGTACTGCTTGCATGGAGCCTCCGCTGGGCTGCTAGGAATTAGCTAAGGCGGGGTTGCAGTGGCCCAAGCTGACCGCTGGGACAGGCAGACAGCGTTTGTGCTGCCTTTCCTGGAAGGCTGGAAGTCTTGCAAGTGTTAGGGTCATTTGTAATTTTCCTGAGTTTGTATGTAAATGACTTCACTTTCTTTTGTTCTTTAAGATAGATCATTTTATGGTACCGTTTCCATTTTTAGCTTAGGTGTTTCATGGTTGATTAATATAAAGTGCAAATTGTATCCCAGGAAGGTTTTACATAAGATTTTTCGTTTTGATTAATAGTAAAGCATCTGAATTTTTGCTTATGTCCCCAAAACTGATTATATGAAAATATCCCTAGATTTGGTATGGGAGAGGCTGAGGCTAACTGTGTGAACTGTGGAAATGAAAAGTTATCATGTGCCACTGTTCATCCAAGATAATGTATACACCGGTGTCTATATATACTGAAAATGCAAGCCAGACATGATGGTCAAATTCAAGGCCAGCCTAATGTACAGAGAGAGTTCTGGCCAGCCAGGACTACAGCGGGGACCCTGTCCCTCTTGTCTGAAGATAAAAAGGTACAAGTGCTAGACCAAAAGATTTAATTATCTCACAAGGAAATAGCCCACAGAATCAACTAACCAGGGCTCGTAGAGGCTCACAAAGACTGACCTGCATTCCAGAAGTCTACGTAGGTCTGACCTAGGTCCTCTGTATATATGTTATTGCAGTGTAGCTTAGTGTTCAGTGGGAACCAAGGCTGTTTCTGGCTCTTTTGCCTGCTTTGGAGACTCTTTTCCTCCTACTGGGTTGTCTCGTCCAGCCTTAATATGAGGGGATATGCCTAGTCTTATTGCAGCTTGATATGCCGTGTTTGGTTCATATCCCTAGAAGGCCTGCCCTTTTCTGAAAGGAAATAGAGGAAGGGTGGATCTGGGGGGAAAGGAGTGTGGTAGGGGGAGGAACTAGAAGGACAGGAGGGAGGGAAAACTTTAGTAAGGATGTAATAGAGAAGAATAAATAAAAAAGAAAAAATATCTAATAATTGTATTTTAATTTTATTTTTAAATGTATTACTTCTTTACAAAATTCCTGAAAGAATGATCAATGTAAAATATCCACAGAACTATTACGTATCTTAAAAATTGATACAATTGCCCAAATTTAATTGAACTCCTTATAATAAGTTACTGCATTTTAGGACTCCAGAATAGATTTGGTGGTAAGCAGTTCACAAATTTTGACACTCTTAGCTCCATCTCCTATACTTGGTAGGCGTAGAGCATATGCTCCTGATGTTAGAAGGATTTCACCACCTACTTTTGTATATTTATGTTTAAGGTTTTAATGAGAATTGTTCGGTTTACTATAAAAATATAATGTGAGATAGTATAGCTATTATTTTTGAATACTACGAAAAGTTTTAAGTCAATAGTAGATAGTAACTAATTTAGAAATTATTTTTGCAAGTTGAAAACATTTTAAAAGAATTTTCTATTTATTTTAAATAGATTTTTTTAAAAGAATTTTCTTCTCAATACTTTTATTCTCCAGAAATTAAAACTTGTAAATAACTATTAAAAACAATGTTGCTTTTCTTTGCTCTGAGAAATTGCTTCTGAATGAGATTCTTTAACATCAGGCCTTGATGCGTCCTTTCCTTTCATGTCAATTACTAGGAGTCACTCTTAGCGGACCTTTTGTGATGAGCAAATAAAACTGATCTTTCTCTAATTTTTTTTCCAGAAACAACACCAAGTCTTCAAGCCAGCAGTCCTCCTCCTCCTCCTCCTCCGCTTCTTCCTTATCTTTATGTTCATCATCTTCAACTGTAGTTCAAGAAGTCTCCCAGCAAACAACAGTAGTGCCCGAATCTGATTCCAACAGTCAGGTTGACTGGACATATGACCCAAATGAACCTCGATATTGCATCTGTAATCAGGTAAAAGCCTGGAGCCTGTCTATAAAAGTTCAGTCGGAATAAACCGGAAGGAAGAGAACTGTTTCACTTTTTAGCACATTTTTATTCCAGCTAAAATCAAGAATGACTTTATTTGTGTAATTTCCCTCTTATAAAAGTAGCATATTTGCTGTAAATACCAATAATATAAAGAAACATGTGAATCACACAGAATGTCAGCCTTCTAATACAACTTATGGTGAAACACTTTGATGTCACACCAGTGTGTACCTTGAATGTATGTTGGCTAATGTAATATGCTATTGGCCAAGTGGCTTACCCAGCAGAAATTCATCTTATGATGGTTCTGGTGACTGGGAAATCCAAGAATATGGTGCTTGTTATTGGGTTTCTGGTAAGGGGCCACTTTTTTAGTTTGAAGACAGTTGTCTTTTTACTGAGTATTCATGGATAAGAGACAGGGACACCATGTCGTGCAGATATGCAAGCATGTGCCAGCTCCACTGCTTCTTCTCATATAGCCCCTGGAACCACCAGATTCTCACTTTGTTTAACCATAACCACACCTCACAGGCCCAGTCTTCAGTTATAGGGGGTTATGGCTTCAAAATAGGAATTTAAAGGAATATAAACATTCAATCCATAACAGTTATGTGCACATCATATGTATGGATGTGGTATGTTTATATGTCTATGCTAAAACTATCTTTTGCTCACTGAAACAAGATTCTTTTTAAAAATTTTTCAAAACTAGCTCTCCTGCTTTGCACCATAATTTATTTAGCCTATCCCTAGCTGCAGATTTTGTTATCGTTCTCATTTCCTTTAAATCACAAGTATTATAAACATTATTTTATTGTAATTGCTTTATATTAATACTAGCTTTATATTAATTCAATCAAATACAATGATGTTATAAGTGTTTGATATACTCTATCAAGATACATACATTTATATTTCTATTACCTAAAATTGATATTTGTAACATTTCCTAAAGCCTAGGCCAGCACTAAGTATTAATTTCTCTTAAATACAATGCATCAGTTTGAAACTTTTGTGTCTCATGGTCATTTTAGTCGGCTTTAAAACCATTTTATATTCTTGTAAATTAACTTGTAGCAAAGTTGGCCATATTTTCTGTTGTTTTGTTATACATGTTGTTATTGTTTGAGAGGCCCTGTCTCAGAAACTTATGTGGAGTGTCATTGAGGACACCTGGTGTCTACCGCATCTCAGTAGCGGACTCAGATGGTCAGAGCTCAGACTCAGATGCAGAAGTGACCCAAGAGGACATAAAATTCATCAGTTGGTGGATAGCCAGAAAGAAAGCTTATAGTTTTAGCCCAAGGACAGACACAAACCTGACTCCCAGTCAGGGTGGCTTACCTGGTGAATTCTTTCCATCTTCCAAAGAAAGGTGGTTTCTCTTGCCTTGTCCCGTGTGTTCACTTGTATTTTCTGTGTCTCTCTGTTCTCTGACATCAGAAATACCTAGTTTAGATTAGATGCTAATTACATAGTTATAATAACTTTCTCTAATTTTCTTTAAACTAGGTATCCTACGGCGAGATGGTGGGATGTGATAACCAAGATGTGAGTATTAACATTTTCCTATCTTGGAATGTAAAGAGTTGTAGGTAACTGAGTAGCTCTCTTATGACTGTGTCTCTCAATCTGAAAATCGGGTTTTCATGTATGATGACTACATGGTCCTGATGGGAGCATCTTCCTGTCCACAGCAGGACCATGTCCACAGCTCCCTTCATGAGCTCCCTGCTTAATATTTTTAAAGGTAGTGCTACAGTATTACAGTTCAGATTAAATTCTCAAGAGTTACTTCTGGCAGTTCTAAGTGTTTTCCTTTCTTTCTGCTAAAGATACTGTGTTTGCTAGAGTCCAGGCTGTTTACCACATTGAAGAAATGAGACTTTAAGGCTGTACATTTTTATAGGCAGATGATGCTTGGGAATAAATAATGACCTAATATGGGGTTATTTCCCTCTTGCTATTGCAGCATTCAGCATTCCCTCCTCTGGGGACTTATGCTGGTACAAGCCATCTCTGGTGGGAAAATGAGAGGCGGTTTGAAGGAAGGCATCAGAATACCCTTACAGGAGAAAAGGTTTTTTTGACTTACGGTTCCAGAGGAGAACAGTGCATTATCGTGGCAGGGAGGTGTGGCAGCAGGTGTGTGTGGTTGGCCTGGCAGTCAGCAAGCTGCCCGATACTAAATAGTGCACCCACACACGGGAAATGGAAAGTGAGACAGCCAACAAACCTCAAAACCCATCTCCAGTAAAATATTTCTAGCAAGGCTCCCTCTCCTAAGGGTTCTAGAAACTTCTTAAGCAGCTAGGGACCAACTGTTTAAACACAGGAGCTTATCAGGAGAATCTCATATTCAAAGCACAGCAAGGACTTAATTTTGGTTAAAGATGGGTGTTTGACTAAATACTGAGCAGATTTTTTGCAGTGGTTTTGACTCGTCCCTTAACTGCCTTCCAGCAGTTCCCTCTGCTCCTCTTCCTTGTGAGGAGTAGCTTGGAACCGCTGCCAAGGAGAGGCACCGGCAGTATTGGGATCTAAATATTAACAAGAGTGGAATTTGTGAAATATCTAAGGAATAGCAGACTGGCTTAATGCAGTGACAGTTTTGTGTGTTCCTCTCCTGACAGGGTGAGAACAGTGTGACTTTAGATGGGCACACGCCCTCCCCAGCTGCCCTGTGTAGTCGTGTGTGTGTGTGTGTGTGTGTGTGTGTGTG